>BJCM01066013.1:0-11962 GCA_018326385.1 Flaveria bidentis | reverse complement strand
TGTGCATCTCACTCATCAGGTGGTAGAATCTATCAATCACATCATCAAGGCCTTCTTTTCCCATAGAAGAGAAGTTGTCAAACTCCTTGTTCAAGGCTTTTGCCTTGATGGCCTTCAGAGAGGCATTTCCATCATACCTCTTTTCCAACGCATCCCAAAGTTTCTTTGCTTGAGTATACTCCGAATACTGATGGAAAATATCCTTCGGAATAGACTGAGTAAGCAAAGCATAGACTTTCTTTTTAGCATTGTGTTTTACCTTCTGAGCATCCGACATGCCACTTAGAGTAAGTTTGACTCCGTCAGCTCCTACAGGCATGCTATAACCCAACTCGATGGCCTCCCACAAATTTGTATCTACTCTATTTAAGTAGATTTCGAAACGTTGCTTCCATTGTGGGTAGTCATCTAACATAATAAGTTTTGGGGGTTTATTGTGAATCCCCAGTTCGTTCTCCAACAACAGTAGATTCTCTACTTGTTGTGTATGCTGAAATCTGGTCCCCCGTTAGGTTTAACTTTACTGTTTAACAAACAGCTAAGGTATGCAAATGGAGGTATGCGATTGAACTTATTCGTGCGATTGAACTTATTCGTGCGATTAAACAATGTGGATGGCTCAATTGTGCAACTGAACTAATGAGAATGAGTCGGTCGCCCGAATGAACAAATGTGATTGAACAGTCCGAATGATGTTCTCAGTCGTACGAATGAAGGTACGAAAGAGTCCAATTGTGCGGTTGGAGAGTGCGAATGAACTCAGTCCTGCGATTGGTCTAATCGTGCGACTGAACTTGCTGAAGATTGATAATTCGTAGATTTAACTTGATTTGGCCGTAAAAACTCGAATTTTATCAAACCCTAATAGCCGTATGCCGGGAAAACTCAACTTTTCAATCAGGAAACATCTAAGACTCCGTTAGACACAAAAAGATTGCGTTTTTTATGCAAAAACACAATTTTTGTGTCAAAACTATTGAATCAACACGTAATCAAGAGACAAGGCTCTGATATCACTTGTTGGGATCTGGTATTCGAATGAAACACCAACCGATTAACGTGTCAAACCAAACCAAACAGTGCGGAATCCTATTTGATTGGCGATCCAATCAGTGAGAACGCACGTAGAAACAATAACGTATTGAATCTAACATCAAGAATCGATTAGGAATCGATCTATAGCATTCTATTAACTTGGAGTACGAACATAGAGGCTTCAGGACGGCTAGGGTACGTCTGGATTAGAAGTGAATTGAATGCATACGTTTTTCCACGAATTAGGTGGTATTTACAGGTTAGGGTTGCTCATTCGGGCGACTGAACCATCAGCATGGTACATTCGTGCGATTGAGCCATGCGGTTGATCCATTCGCACGACTGAGTATTCAGTCGTGCGGCTGAGCCAATCTCATGTTATAGTCATAGGACTGATCCAGTCTCCTTGTTCAGTCGTGTGACTGAGTCATTAGTATGAAGTTGTTCATGCGTATGGTCCGTTAACATGGGCCATTCACATGATGACTTCATGTCATTAAGTTTGAATGTATTAATTGTCATAACAATATTTATATTAATTCAAACAACCACAAACCTATATAATCAAGTCAATATGCTCTTAAACAACTCATTAATGAAATATTAAACATTATAAATCACAACCAAACAATCTCATTTCATTAAATACCCAAGCATTACATAAGTGTAAGACATTCAAGAAATATAACATTAAGATCCGAATCTGGGTACATATGTATCTACAACATGTATGTTGGTTAGTCAACTTGTAGATACATGATGTTCCTAGTTTATATGCTTAAATGTAAAAGTCTTTTATTTCTTACACATGTGTAATGTAACGAATCAATGAAATATGATATGTGTTTGATGTTGGTTTATGTTTAATTATTTCATATTATTATTATTATGTTAAGTATATTTCATATGTATGAACATCATATATAGGTTTGAGGTTGTTGCAAATAGTTTTTAGTCAATAGTGATTAAGTAATGTGTTCAACTTAGTCGGGTGATTATTCATACTAATGGACCATACTTATGAACCATACGCATGACTATATCATGCTTATGGACCAGCCGTACGACTGAACTAGGAGACTGGATCAGTCGTATGATTGAGACATAAGATTGAGTCAGTCGCACGACTGAACCTTCAGTCGTGCATATGACTCAATCGTATGATTCAGTCGCACGACTAAACCATGCTAATGGTTCAGTCGTACAAATTTGGATTCAACAACAAATGCGTGACTATGGTTTGCAATTTCCTAACACCCATATCTTAGTTGATAATTGTGCTGCAATTGCTATCACCAAAAATCCGGTTCAACACCCAAAGACAAAGTACATCGGTATTAAATATCAATTTATATGTGACTGTTTTTAAAAGCAAGTAATCAATGTTGTTAAAATTAATACGAATTTTCAACGCGCCGACCTCTACACAAAAGCATTTGACATACCTAGGTTTTTATATCTTTTAGAGGTTAATGGCGTGAAAAAGAAAAGTGATGTGATTCAAGATGAAAAAATTTCTTAGTCCAACAAGTATTTTCTTAGTTTATTATTTATTTTCTTTTATTATCTTGTCTATTAAAATCCAAAAATCAAAAAAAGGTTTTCGGTTTTAGAATATTAGGGGGAGAATAGTTTAGTTTAGTATTTACTTAGTTGTAGTATTTATTTACTTAATAATTGAGGGGGAGGGCAGATTAGCTGAATGAAAGAAATCAAATCTGTGAATTTGATTCAAAGTTTATGGAAAATGATAGTACACAGGGAACAAATTGTTTGGGACTTCAAAAAGATTTAAATGATCAACAAGTTTATTTCAAAGTACAAGTCTGAGAAGTCTAAGCACTACAAAGGAAAAATGATATTAAAACTAGTCTACAACAGAGGTAACATAGAGAAAGTAGACCTAGAGGTTGCTAGTTCATTATATGATGTGTTGATAGATTCAACACAATAGACAAGTAGACTTCATTGGTGAATTAAATTCAAACTAATTTGTTCAACTTGACGTGGGTTCTCATCTTATCCCTGGTTAACTCAATCAACACATTTCCAATAAGGGGTGATGAGCAAAATAAACACCACAAATGTGAGCGGATGACCTTAAAAATGAGCAAAGCACATGGAAAAACTGCAAAATGCAATCAAGCTAATGACTTATGTTGTTGGTGCATTGTGTGCAAAAGAAAAATAAATACTCTAACAAGAAGATAGGTTGTGTGCCTCTCTGCTGTACGGTGGCACCGACCTGAGTATAAGCGTAAATTAAATGTTCTATAATCATTGTTGTTTGCGCCTCTTTAATGTGCGATGGCACTGACCTTAGGCTTGGCATCTCTTTGAACGCTCTTATAATAGTTTCTTCTTGTCAAATACTTGTAGACCGCTCAAAAATCTCCTGAGGAAGGTTGATTACCATATAAGTGTGGGATCCACAAATGCTTGTTTAAATAATTAAACCCAACTCATCACTAATGTGAGTAAAAAATCTGTGTATTGATTTAAGTGGACAAATATACTGAAAATCATTGTGGCTGCAACTCTTGACAGTCAAAATTATTATGTGCATCTTATAGCTCTAGTATGATTTCCTGAAAGTGCTATTGACTAATAGACAAAACAAGAATAGTAGCATCAAAGTCCATATTAAAAAGTCCCAAATGATTATGATATACTTGTATGATTCCATAATGAATCTTTCCAGAAATGAATCTTTCAATCCATCTCAAACCTAATAACACAAAAATATGTCTTGTTTTGTTTTAATTTGAAGTTCTTTTTGTTTTCTCGTCTTTTGTTACGTAGATGTTGGACTATACAACTAGATGAAATCTGTGAGTCACTCACTAATAGTGGTCATGTATGAGGTGACCAAATGGTTTTAAACTAAAACAATCACGTCTGAGGTGATCAAATGATGTTAAATTAAAAGGATCACGTCTGAAGTGATCAAACGGTTTTAAATTAAAAGTATCAAAATCTGAGGTGATCAAATAGTTTTCAATTAAAAAAGGTCATGTCTGAGATGATCGGTGTTCATAATGTTATATTTCAAAAGGTAAAATTTATTTGTTTTAAAGTGTATGAGGACAAACTCATAAGTATGAGCCAATTGCACGATTGAATCATAAGTATGAGCCAAGCACATGATTGAATTGTAAGGATGAGCCAATCACACGATTGAACCATAAGTATGAGCCACTCACATGATTGGACCATGAGTATGAGACAACCATGCGATTGGATCACAAGACTGGATCAATCATACGAATAGATGATGAAATATAAGCCAGTCGCATGACTAAGCCCTAGTCGCACGAATGAAGCATGCGTATAGGTCCAGTCACATGACTGAACTTTAAAAAAGTATAAATAGAGGGATTAGTCAGTCGCATTCCTTACCACCCTTCAAAGCTCTCTAAAACCGCCCATACACAAACACTCTGCCCAAAATTCCAATCATTGTGCATACTCTTTGATTGTGATACTGACTGTTGTCCTACTCATCTACAAGTACTGTGAGAATGAAATCGACCCAAATGCCGGGTTAAATCGAACCCTAAGGACCGATTTAGTTAAAATCAAGAACTGAGACTAACTCTTAAAAATAGACCACTTAAATGGACATAAACATTAACTTAAAGGACATCAAGTGCTATTATGAGTCCCTGCAAATCAAATGAGTCTAAACACGAAGTCTAATATAAAGTTTTGACAAATATTCAGCGGTAGAGTGTCGAACAGAGCAAGATGCGAATAGACACTCCATATGAACCTCAGTTGCACGATCGAGCCAGGCGCATGATTCAATCACACAATTGAATCAATTGGTGACTCAGTCGCATGACTAACTCAACCGCATGGCTACGACGAAGTTCATTCGCAGACTCAATTGCACGATTGAACTCAGCCGCTGGTTCAATCACACGACTGAACTCAGTTGTCTGGTTCAATCGCACGACTCAACCAGTTTAATAAAAAAATTATAAGTTCCAACTATCATCTCTTATGCACAAATCTAATGTACATGTTTCTTGTGTTGCAGCAACATGGCTGATAGATGGACGATGAGCATTAAGCACAATATATGTGCTCATCTTGATGCTACTTCAAGGAACGCCTTTGAGTTCGCTGGGATTATAGACTTTCTACGTAGGGCGAGGATCTAAGCCTATCTATGCTCCTTGCACACCATACAGGTCTATACAACAGGTCTTCTAGGAAGGTGCCTTAGTTGACCGATCTGCTGAGCCTCATTGTATTAAGAGCTCTATCTTCAGGTAGGAGATTGAGATCATAGAAGAAGATCTGAGGAGGGTTTTGGATTTGGGTGAGGATGTTGCCTACCCAACCAAGTTGCATCCCTTAACTATTTAGGGATGCTTTCTAAGGATAAAGTACGTTGGGGATATCAATGCAAGTGTGATTAACAAGAGCAACATGTGCCCCCAGTTCAAGTGCTTGGCTCATGTTATCCTTAAGGGCATAGCTTCAAGGCGAGGAGGTTTTGATGAGTTGTTGGACCAAATCCAAAACACATCTGTAGCACTAGTACTAAACCACCCGTTGAGCTTTTCTCGCATGCTCTTCGCATATCTGATGGAGAACCTGGAAGAAAAAGGCAAAGAAAGCTTCTGTATGTACCCATGTTACCTATAGATGATCATTGATGAGAAGCTTCCTTTGCTGCCAAAAGAGAGAGATGATGCTTTTATTCTCAAGGTGATGGATGACACTACACTCGGAAGGATGAAGGTGTATTGGGGGAAGCAGTTGAAGCTCCCGGTCAGGAGATTGTTCGGGCACCTGGCCAGTTAAGATTATGTGGCGCCCTCTCGCAAGAAGTGGAGTCACGATGATAGTGATTCCGATGTTGAGCCAATTTAGCTACCCACCGATGAAGAAGATGACGATGATGACGACCATGATGATGGTCAAGGTGGTGATGCACCTGGTGGAACGGAGAACGCTGCCTTCTACCAAGACTTCCTGCTCGATGAAGAGGAAAAATCTGACAATGATCCTCTGGTGAGGAACGTCGGTAGCCGGGTTGTGGCCACCGATAAAGGGAAAGAAGCGGTTGGTCGACGCCAAGTTATGTCAAAAGGTGGTGCTACAGATTTCACTAATCTTACTTACACACCAGACCAGCCACCCAGCTCAGGGGGAGCCTCTGTTTCAAAGGTCTCAAGGAAGAAAAGGATTGCCTAACTCCCACCACCAATACCACAGCCACTCCACCACAATCCAGTCCTATTCCTCCTCCCATCTTCACCACATCCACCACCACAACCACCACTCAACAAGCCGATACATCCACCCAATCACCAATGACTCATGGATTCACTCTACCCAATATCGGTTTAGAGGAGCAACTGGTCAACCTAAACCGCATTGTGCTAAAGTTGATTACTACTGATGATCTAAGAGCTACTCAGCTAAACCAGCTGATGGAGGTAAATGTAGCTCAAGCCAAGCAAATCGTGCAACTCAGTAAGAAGAATGCATAGTATGAGAGAGCTTTAGGTCAAGCTCACGCTTAAGGGTCAAAACGAGTTGGTAATGGCATCAGTGAAAATGATTGAGGATCTGGAGAAAAAGAACAAGAAGATCTTGCTAAAGCTAAAGGGATCTAAGAGTGAGCCTTTAAAGATTAAAGAGGGTGATGAGGATGATGAAGATGAGCTTATTAAAGATGAATCTAAAGAAAAAGAAGAAGATGATGAGGAAGCATGACCAAGTTAGAAGGACAAAGAGGATGACCAAGATGATGATCAAGAAGGTGATGCATCTGCATCAGCCTCAAATCCATCAGCTCAGGAGAGGCACACCAAGAGAATTCAAGATCAAAGAGACTCGTCCTCAGCTCCTCCAGTTGAAGAGACACCTGATCAAGACAAAATTAATGATTAGGTATTTATGTATTTAAAACTTTTGTACTTGAATGGTGTATTACATTAATGTAATTAATGATTATTTATGTTTGTTTTGTTCCAATGTCTTGATTAATGATTTATGTCTAATGTGTTAAATGTTTAATCAAATAGATGAATCTCAACAACAAGATGAATATGATGTCATCCCCCTTCAGCAAATAAATATTCAACTCACTATGATTCTTCAATTTGAAAGAGATCTTTAGAAGGTCAGTGAGCTACACTCCCGAAGAAGGAGAAATCATACATGATCTGACCGACGAGCAGCTAGCTGAGATGTTCCGACTATGTCCTAATGAAATTGTCAAAATGCTCCAGAAGTCGATGTCTTAAGTGATGAGGAGCTTTAGGATGTCGTTGAGATTGAGATTGAGGATGTTACAGCTGAGCACTATCCGGAGTACACTGATACTGAGGGCAATGTTATCCCCAACTTGGGTGAAAATTTGTGCTAGTGCTACTTTTTAGAAGTTGGAGGAGATGGAGAAAGAGAAAGAAAAGGATGAAAGTAAAGGCCAAGCTTTAGATGCTAATGATGATCTTAAGAAAGCTGAATGGGCCGCTTGTTTTGCTGAAATGAAAGCCCATCGCGCACCTACAGAGCAGAATGCCTACACCAAACTGTACAGAGTCAAGAAACATCAGAAGGTGTCTGGCAGGATGTTACAGCTGAGCACTATCCGGTGTACACTGATACTGAGGGCAATGTTATCCCCAACTTGGGTGAAAATTTGTGCCAGTGCTACTTTTTAGAAGTTGGAGGAGATGGAGAAAGAGAAAGAAAAGGATGAAAGTAAAGGCCAAGCTTTAGATGCTAATGATGATCTTAAGAAAGCTGAATGGGCCGCTTGTTTTGCTGAAATGAAAGCCCATCGCGCACCTACAGAGCAGAATGCCTACACCAAACTGTACAGAGTCAAGAAACATCAGAAGGTGTCTGGCAGGATGTTACAGCTGAGCACTATCCGGTGTACACTGATACTGAGGGCAATGTTATCCCCAACTTGGGTGAAAATTTGTGCCAGTGCTACTTTTTAGAAGTTGGAGGAGATGGAGAAAGAGAAAGAAAAGGATGAAAGTAAAGGCCAAGCTTTAGATGCTAATGATGATCTTAAGAAAGCTGAATGGGCCGCTTGTTTTGCTGAAATGAAAGCCCATCGCGCACCTACAGAGCAGAATGCCTACACCAAACTGTACAGAGTCAAGAAACATCAGAAGGTGTCTGGCAAAATCATTGCATGGGCTTATTTTGAAGACTTAAGTGTCTATGCTGTAAAGAGAGAGAATGGGATTGAGTACTTCAGATATCCACATGATCAAAAGACTCTTCCTGATTTTGAGCTAAACAGATGGCTAGTTTAGACCTTTTGTATGCTAACTCAAGGAAGATGTCGGGATGGTTTGAGGCAGCATTGAAGAAAGAATACCAACCAGATGGGTACACTTTAGACCTCAACAACCTAAGAGGTTCATTCATAAGTCTGAAGTTGATCTTATATCTGGAAGACCGAAGGTAATGCTGAAGTGGAGTCCCCAACGCACAATGTCCAAGATTCCCTTACGGGTAATGCCTCAACACTTCACTCCACACTTCAAATGGTGGTATTATGATTGGAGGATGGGAGAAGTGGTCATAGTGTTGAACAAAGATGAAAAAATAGAGACTATTAGGTTATTTGACCCAATGTGGCTTACCAACTTGTCTGTAGAAGATGTCTACACTTTATACAAGTGGCCACTGTTCTACGATACGCTAGATATTGTACAAGCTCTTCAGTTCCAACACATGATATGGCTCTGCTTCGCGTTTGAGATACACGCGCGAGTCACAAGAGAAGAGAAGTACAATATGTTTCAAGAACATGTGAAGAATGTTAGACAATAGGTTAAACTAGGTCTAAGGGGGAATTTTTAGATACATGATGTTCCTAGTTTATGTGCGTAAATGTAAAAGTCTTTTATTTCTTAAACATGTGTAATGTAACAAATCAATTATATATGATATGTGTTTGATGTTTATTTATGTTTAGTTATTTCATATTATTATTGTGTTAAGTATAATTCATATGTATGAACTTCATATATAGGTTTGAGGTTGTTGCACAAAGTTCTTAGTCAATAACGATTAACTAATGTGTTCAACTTAGTCGGGTGATTATTCATACTAATAGATCATACTTATGGACCATACGCATGAATATATCATGCTTATGGACCAGTCGCACGACTGAACCAGAAGACTAGATCAGTCGTATGATTAAGACATAAGATTGAATCAATCGCACGACTGAACCTTCAGTCAAGCATATGACTCAATCACATGATTCAGTCGCACGACTGAACCATGCTAGTGGTTTAGTAGTAAGAATGGAAACTGCAAACCTATAAATACCACTTAATTAATGGAAAAACACAACACTTTTGAAACTTTGAGAGAGATTACGAATATTCATAAACCCTAGCTGTCCAGAACGTCCTAAACATCCATTCTAACTTCACAGTTCGATCTTTATCGATCTCTACTCATTCTTAATGTTTAGTTTATTATTATATCGATTGGGTTATCATTCTCATTGATTGGATCGCCAATAAAATATGATTCCGCACTATTTTATCTGGTTTCACGCAGAATCTGTTAGTACTCCATACGTACACGGTCCTAACACAACTCCCACAATGCATAATATTTGTTAAAATAACACTTCTCAGTTGAATAATTGTCCATGTTACACGCTAAAAAGTATTGATTAAGTATCATTTACATGTGTTGTGATTTAAAATGTTGGAATTGGCATAATACTTCCAATTAATCTTTTATTAGGATGTTTAAGCTTTCATTGATTAAATTTGAATTGAGCTTGGATAAGGAGGCAATCTTAGTTCTGTTGACCTCAGTAGATTGTTTCAAAATTATACTTCTTGGAGGTTTAATTGATTGTTTTTGCTTCCTTACATTTCTTTTACATTCTTTTTCATGTTGATTTTCTTCCTTATTTTAGAAAATGTCAAAGGTGATTTGTTAGTTTCATTTTGAAATTTGTTGCTTTGATTTTAAAGATGTGACAACTTGTGCTTTACCTTTTGATGATAAGGATGTTGGTGCTTTGCCTTTTGATGAATCATTATCTGATTTGATTGAATATTTATGAGTTTTGACCTTATTATGCAATTTGCTTTTAGCAAGATGTTTTATTTTAGGCTTAACATCCTTATCATTAATGATGCTTGCTAGAGTGAACTTCACAAATGGTATGATAGCCTTAATATGAATCTTAGGCTTTTGAACATACATTGTCTTATCTGATCAACCTTTGATTTTTATCGGGATGTCCATTATTAATATTCACAACATTAGTTTTCACATAAACACGAGGTTTCTTTGGTAGAGGTAATAATGATATTATTGATATAGTTCTTGAAAGATTAGTTAATCATAATTTTTAAGGGTTAATCATCAATTCGTAGAACTTAGGATGTCCATTAATAATCTTTACACTATTATTGATGGGTGCAATATGATGTAGATGATGTTCGAATGGTGATGGTGGTGATATCTCAGTTTTGGTGATTCTCTATGATGAAGTTATGATAAATTATAGTATGTTGCTCAATGAAAATGTTTTGGATGTTTTCTCGTCACTCATAATGGTGTAATGACGAGGGTATTCATTAGGTAGGATGATAATGCTCAAATGTTGATGTTAATTGTTGTTGGGAAATGGTGATGTTTATGTGGATGTGTTTGTAAAATTATTTTGTGGATTTGTCATAAGGATAATGATGATGTTTGGTTATGGTTAGGATGTTTAAATGATGATGATTATTCATATTTAGGGTGAGGTTGAAACATGGGGCTAAGGCGATGGGTTAACTTAAAGATGATGACATAATGAGGATGAAATGAGGGTGCGGTATTGATTGATTGATATTTTTGGTTTGTTTATTAGATAATAAAAAATGTTAGTCTTATGATGATAAGGTATAGTTACTTATAATGGTGAAAGTTTACATAATAATGGCGAAAAGTAAATTCTTGTAACAGAGAAATGATTGAATCGTTTATGATGATTCTCAATAGTGATGGTTGGTTAAACTATGGTGGTCATAGTATGATAAGATTGAGGGATTCATGGTGATGATTTGGATTAATATTTAATAAAGATGGTGTTGCTATTATAATGATGATGTTAGATTTATGATATAATGATAGGAGTGGTTTTGTTATGGGTGTGGGATCATTGTGATAGACGATTGTGATTTATTATTATGGTGATGCTTCCTAAGAATTAAGTGGTTAGCAATTATAGACATTTAGTAATTAAGGTAACTTCTAGATGCCCTCATTTAAATGTTTTATATCTTTTAGGGCTAGCATGCGTACCTATGCTAAATATTTTCTAAACCAATGATTTTATACGTAAAGATGACATTTCCATGGTTGAATATGATTTTCTAACCCGCTTGATGATAAAATGATATACATGTCATGCTTAGCAGTGAAGGCTAATTATATGAGATCTAGGACTGTATCTAGATATATTATATGCTCAATGATGAAATATAAAAGCTAAGTATGAAATTGGATAGTAGAGTTTGTGAAGTTGCATTGACCTTGTTGCCCGCATTAGGTCTTATAGCCCGCTTTGAGTCCCAACTTAACCAAACTAAGATTGTTACCTATGAATCCATGGATCGCGAACAGGAATTATCAATGTCGGTCGATTGACAAGCAACATTTACGGAAACAAAGTTGATTTGGTTTAATTGTTTGAAATAACTTTAAATTCACTAAATGTTCAAGAACACATGTAGCAAAACACAATTAATGATTAATATGTATTTCATTAGAACATGTTAATGATTACAAATATAATGAATGAATGATATCAAAGTAAGTTATGATGTGACGGCTGCTAGGGTTTGATTGAGAGACTTTGAAGTGATTGTTGTATTGCTATTGCTGTTGTCAATCAATCAATCATCTAAAACAACCT
>BJCM01066012.1:0-12977 GCA_018326385.1 Flaveria bidentis | reverse complement strand
TTTATCTGATGTACTTTTCCTTAAAGCTGGACCCCTTTCCGCTGACACTTTGATAAAGTCACCAACTTATATGAGTTGGTGAAAAGGTCCATGCTTTAGGTAAACTGTACATTGAGGTCTTGTGTCTGTATCTTTCTACTTTATGTACTTTTTCCTTTTTGTAATATATTAGGATGTGAGCTATGGCATGTCATAGTCACAAGGTCAAAAGGCAATCTGCCTTTTGACTCTACAATTGATTCTGTTGTGTGTCTAGTCAATTGTATCCAACCTGGCTTTCATAGTATGGCCGGGTTGTAGGATGTAGTATAAGTATTCTCGTGTTCTTGTAACTTATGAAATGCTTTGTAACGCTTGTAATAGAACCTGAGAAAGCAATATACTGCAATCTTGAAAACCCATTTCCTTGTGTTGTGTTCTTAGGTTCTGTCTCATTAATTACTTGTGTTCTTAGTATCATCTTGTGTGGTTAATCCAGTTCACTGTTTGATTAAGTTTGAGTCATTCTCCTCTTTGTGTTGTTGTGTTGTAATTTGCAAGCCTTCAACGGTCCTGCAATACACACCTCATACACTTTCCTGCCACCGCCATCGAAATCACCTTCGGAATCGTAGTAACCCGATCATCGTAAACCGTCACCAAACTACCGTTGGGCACTGTCAAACAAATCATCTTCTTGCGACAAACAATGTTTGACTCGGAATCCGCCAACCAATCCATCCCAAGAACCAAATCAAAACCACCTAAGTTCATCACGAATGGTCTAACAGGAAATTTACGACCCTCAAGCTCCACATCACAGTTTTCTATCATTTCAGAAATCCGGGTAGACTTACCTATGGTAATTTCTGCATCGAAGGGTGCATCAACATGTCTACTACTAACAGGAAGCTTAGCACAGAAAGCAACAAAAATAAAACTTTTACTTGCACTCGAATCAAATAACACAGAAGCTAAAATTTGGTTCACTAGAAACGTACTGGACACAACATCAGGGTCCATCCTAGCTTCCTCCTGTGTCATAGTGAATGCCCTGGCGCTCGCCCTTGGCCCTTCACCTCCCGTCTTCTTCGCCCCGGAACTTTCAGCCTTCGGCTTCTTACAATCCTTGCTCATGTGACCCTCTTCACCATAGTTATAGCACCGGACCATACGACAGTCCTTTGCCATGTGCCCCGCCTTCCCACATTTGAAGCACAAGTTCGACCCAAACCTGCATTCCCCACTATGCTCCCTTCCACACTTGCCACACCTTTTCGATTTGATGTGACCACATTGCGGTCATCCACCCGTGCCTTCTTATTACCCGTCGAGGCATCACCCCGACCAAACCTCTTCCCCTGCTAGTTTCGATCACCACTACTCTTCTTGCCACCTTCAGTCACCACCATCGTTCTCTCATCATACAGTCTCCCTACCAAATCCACCGCCGACCTAAACGTGCTCGGCCGGGCAGCGATCAGGTGCCTGCGAATATCCGCTGGCAAACCCTGAATATACCTCCTTATCTTTCGAGACAGAGGTGTCACCTGAACCGGCACTAGACGTGCCATCTCGTTGAACTTTGTGGTGTACTGCTGGTGTGTCATGGTTCCCGCCTCCAGCTGCAAGAACTCCCTTTCGACCTTGTCCATTTTCCGATATGTACAAAACTCCTTAATCACCAACTTTTTCAGCTCAGACCATCTCATCCTCCCAATGGCCCTGCTACCCTCAGCTTGGACGATGTTGTCCCACCAGCACAGAGCCGAATCCACAAAAGAGTGGGTAGCAAACTTTTCCTTCTGATCTTCACGGCACTCACAGATATCAAGAACAACCTCTATTTCCCTCACCCACCGGTGAGCAGCAGCAGCAGTGTCGTTTCCATCGAAAGTAGGGGGCTTGTATCTTATAAACGCCCCGTAGTTACAGCCTCGTGCCACCTCCTACACAGGCTCTTCTTCTTCCTTCTCTTCTTCATCATCCGAAAGAACCATTTTAGGCTCCGGTTGCTCTCGTCCTCCTGAGGACCTATTCCTCTCCTTTCTTTCCCCTTCCTGTACTGCCTTAATCACTTCGTTCACCACAGACGGTAAGATTTTCTACATGACCTGATGAACTTCTTCCACGATAGCCTCCTTTAGTGAGGCTCTCAGATTGGCGGTCTCGTCGCCACCCTCCGGATGAGGGGTCTCTGGTTCTTCATGAACCACCTTCTCAACTCTGGGTCTCCCTCTCTTGGGTCGTGGTTCAGCACCGTGACCTCCACCACGAGAGGCTTTTGAAGATCTACCACCAGCCATCGCACGTAGACTGAAAGATTTAAACACCAACACGATCATTCAAGGGAATAGCTTAGTTTATGTCAAGTATAGTAAGTCCCTAATTACAGTGGCCAGTTGTGATTAGCCACTTACTTTACTCTTCATACCCCAAGCATTACCTGTCCTGACTACATCAGCATTTAAATCTACAAACAACACATAACACATCACATGCGCACATAAAACTAGTTAACATTACGAAAATATCTGATGGCACGCAGCTACTCAGATTGGCATCCCATTCCCTTTCCATCCAATTCTCAGTTTAAGTTAAGGTTTATTTTGAAAATTTACCCATTTCACTTAAACTTTGAAATGGGAAGCTTACAGCTGGATCCTCATCACACATAAAACATATACTTACATTCGTGTTACAAAAATATTACAGCGGAAACATTCAAAAATGACATCACATTTCATTATAAAAACTTTTGCCAAATAATACATCGTCAATCAGTTATAAACTACATTGTTGCATTATAACAAAAAAATGTAACTAAGCCCTTATCAAAAACATCACAAAAGCATTAAATAAATAGATGCCATCCCAAAAGAGCTAAGTAGTCACCTCGTGCCATTCTCAGCAACATTACCTGCTAACTGGAAACACATCAAAGTTAGCGTTGCTGAGTGAGTTATAGTTTTATAAAATAAAACATACTTTTCTTTCTTTAAAATCGTTCTTTTCTTTCATGCGATCATACATCATACATACACATAGATAATAGTTATATTATCTTTATTGTTCATTAACTTCTGTTCATTCATTCATTCTTACTTTCATTCGTTCGTTCATGATTACATCTCTTCCTTTCGTCATCACCATGAGCTTTACCCTTCATTCTCGTGGTACTAGACCTAAGCCTATAAAAGACCTTCATCGGTGGTGCTCGGCACCAAATGGTCACAATACCTAAGGTAAAGTTCAGGTATACCATTGTCATATGCTATGCCCTTCAGTCTCGTGGTACTGGACCTAAGCCTATAAAAGACCTTCGTCGGTGGTGCTTGGCACCAAATGGTCACACTACCTAAGGCACGCAATAATGGTTCATACATATGGTCAATCACAAAGAAAGACCCAGATGTGCATCCTCCCGGGGTAGCGAACCCGCACACCGTTGGGCTAACACCTTAATGGGATGTCCCGACATACAGTGCTTACAAGACTTTTATTACTTTCATCCTTCATTAATGCATGCATTCATACCTCATGTTCCTCTTTCATTATCTTTCACTTTACGTTACATAATACTTCATTAATTCATTAACATGATATGTAAAGTCACAGGAAATAATAACATACATAATAACAGGGAACATATTATACACAGTCATCAACATCATATTTTGCAACATCATACATACGTAACATGCATAATCATACAACATCATCATCATGCCCAACATGCTCTCTAAGACCTCAATAGTCCTCTTACATGAACTTACGGGAACCTTTACGTCAAAACTTACATCTGCACTTTCTCTCGAAAGTCAGAAGTTAAACTACACTTTTCCTCTGGTGCAACAGCCCTATTCGGGCGTATGGACACCCTTCAGTCGCATGGCCTCCATGCGACTGAACATCATGCTATTGAACCAATGCGGATGAACACTTATGTGAATGAACATCCAATCATGCGAATGGACTTAATACGGATGGACCTCATGCGAATAGAACTAATGCGGATGAGCACTTATGCGACTGGACCCTCAGTTGCATGACTCCCCATGCGACTAGACCCAATCGTGCGAATGGACTCTCAATCGTATGAATGAACCTCAATCGAACCTCATTCGGCCGTATGGCCTCCATTCGGTCGCCTAGCCCTAGCTGGTGCAGAATGCAGTTCATCCTGAACCCAATCTGCCATTTTCAACCTCCAAGCTCATCTAAACCCATTTTAAGCCCAAATCAACCATCCTAAACCTTAGGGATGCATATCATAACACCATTTAAGCACACACAAGCTCACAAACAAGGCTCAAACGGATCATACACGTACATACACATACGCATACGGGTTACACACATTCACACACTCAAAAACCCAATTTTCAGATGTGTTCCAGCCCCAAATCATTCAAAAACGTTTAAAGGAGGGATCCTGGAACTCAAACAAACGACCACAACGAGGAGAGCTTCGATTTGAATCGTTTCTCAACGATTTTGCTAACTCGAACCAACCCGAACCAACTTTTCTTCCTCTCTTCTTCCTTTCTCTTCTCCTCTCTTGTTGGCTGAAAATATGGGTGAGGGGAGAGGGTAAGGGCTGCCCTCTCTCTTTATATACCCTCACTCACCCGTCTTTCTTTCGTTGGTGAGTTTGGTCCCTCGACTTTGGAATTTATTTCTTTTCTTCCTTTGTCGACTTCAAAATAAATAAATAATCGGGTGTTACACTATATCATAGTTGTAACCCATGAGTTTACTAAGCCAAGTATGTTGCAAAGCAGTGGTAATTTTCTTCTTTAAAATATGCTTCAAAATCTTCTAGTTCGTTCGAATAGTGAAATGTTTAAGGATGAGATATTGATGCCAATGATTAACAAACATAATGATTAAGAGTAATTCTTTTTTATAGACTGAAATAGTCATTTGGCGTGGTGAAGAGCCTTGCTAACAAATGCTAATGGGTGATTATCTTGCATTAAAACAACCTCCAATCCTTTTGAGGATGCATCAGTCTCAATGATAAAGTCTTTGGACCAATCAGGTAATGCTAGCACCAAAGCATTAATCAAAGCAGTCTTCAATTGTTAAAAAGAAGGTTGAGCAGTAGCAGACCAAAGAAAAGCATCTTTTTGAAGGAGTGAAGTCAAAGGCTTGGCAATAGTACCATAGGAATAAATGTAACACCTATAATACCTTTTTAAGCCCAAGCAAACCACAAAGTTGCTTCACTGTTATCGGAATTGGCCACTCCTTAATGACTGCAATCTTGGATGGGCCGGTAACTGTTAGTTATATTTTTAGTTATAAATTATAGTAATTTTAGAGTATATTTTAACATATATTTTGTATTAGTTGCATGCATTTTCAATTATTTAATAATATAGTAGTTTTGTGGGATGGAAACTACTTTGGTGTGTTTTGATTGATTTTGTAGGTGCATTCAATTAGAAAATAAGGAAAAGACTTAAAAGAAAATATAATTAAAAAAAGAAGAATTCTGAATTTTAATGGGTGTAGGAAAATTCCTAAAGTTTAGGAATTTTTATTGAAGATGATTATCCCCAATTTTTTTTTGAAGATAGGGAACAATAAAGCTTAAAAATATTGATCATCTTGTTAAAAAGATGATAATAAATAGAAGAGGGCTGGAAATTTTAAAGGAGGGTTCTTGAAGACATTATTTTGGATAATCAAGTTCAAGGAGCAACAAGAAACAATAGCAATTTAGGTTTTTTAGTTGGTTTTCAATTCGTAAGTTTTATTTTATTTTAGTTTTGATTGATCTAGTCATCATGTCCGGCTAGAACAATATTTGATTTCAACATTAAGCTTTAATTTCTTTGATATTGGTTTGAACTTATATGAAACGTTTATGAGATGTTTTTATTTTAATGGTTTGTCTGTTTGATTCTTGATCTTAAACCCGGATCTAATCTGGTATATGTTAGATTGTTTGTTGATACATATATGTACCTAGATTCTGATCTCAATGTAATATGTCGTGAATATCTTGCACTTATGTAATGTTTGGATCCTTAATGAAATGAGAATGTTTGATTGTGATTTATAATGTTTAATATTTCATTAATGAGTTATGTAATGCATATTAACTTGATTATATAGGTTTGTGATTGTTTGAAGTGTTATGCATAAGGTTATAATATTGTCACTATTGTGTGGTCCTAAAGAGAACTGAAAACCTGAAGACCCTTACTCTCATAGAGTTGTATAGTATCCTTAGTGGATACCAGATGGAGATAAAGATGCTAAATCCAACTTAGTGGATACCAGATGGAGATAAAGATGCTAAATCCAACTAGGAACTCTTCAAACAAATTGTACAGTTCAGCCATTCATGTGGTTGAAATGGACTGCAGGGAACCATAGCATCATCTCCTCTGCTACACAGAAAACTCACAAAAGGGTCCTTTTTCACCTTTCCAGAGACACCAAGGGAGAGTTACATCCAAGGAGGCTCAATCCAAGCAGTGGAAACTCTCTTTTCACTCTTGAAGACTTGGACTGTATCCATCTAGATGTCGATCCAGATGATCGGCAGTACATGGAAATAGTCCAGCAAATGGCTCTTTTCACTCACGAGGCCAAGAAGTTGTATAAGAGGATAGGTAGAAAGTTTGCCAGCAATGCAACCAATGCAATGTTTGGACTAGATAAAATCAAGGTGAAGTTTTAAAACTTTAACCAAATGACACACTTTTCTAGGGAGTGCAAAGCACAAAGGACAAATGGTGGCCAAGCACAATCCATACCAAACTACATTGATCAAGCTCCATAAACTGAGAAGCCCAAGCAGGAAGCTCTAGTGCTGTTGAAGAAGGAGGCTTTAACTAGAGCTTTTAGCTTGAAGATGTTTCTCTAAACCAAGCACTGATGCAAGATCATAAAGAAACCAAGGTATTAGAACATATTTGTACTCTTGAATGTATTGATAAAGTGAATAGATACAGGTCATATATCTTGGAAATGAGTTCTGACCTTGAGTCCTTGACTGTTTTAAAAGCTGATTTTAAAAGACTGAATATGATTATAAACTTACGATTCAAGATCTAAAGGAAAAATTTTCAACTCTTAAACTTGAACATACAAATTACATGACACAAATTAAAGATCTTATTACCAAGTAAACTAAATGCCAGGCTGAGCCTGTGATCAACAAAGCCAAGAATATTATGTTCTTGAAGAAGAGACCTTCATGAACATTATATCTTAATCCTTGCATGTAAGGATTTGTTATAAGATTAAGTAGGGACTAGGATCTACTAAGATAGCTCCTCCATACACTCTATTATATGTGAGATCTCCAAGGTGTGGAACCTATCAAGATAAGATTCCTTTCGTAGACCCCATTCAAAAAGAGGATGAAGATGAAGAGAAGATAGTGAAGGATTGATCTGAGGTATGAAGAGAAGATAGTGAAGGATTGATCTGAGGTGAGTGAAGAAGATCATCTAAGAAGGGAACTATTTTCCTAAGGAGAGGAAAGAACCAGAGATGACCAAGTCTAAGAGAAATAACTTGATTAGGGCAGTCAAAGAAAGCCCAAGAGATCAAGGCCACATTCAAATCCAAGCACAGACAAGTCTTTTACTTTGTTGGATTTGAAGTGGTGTAGACTGAAGACTTAACTATGGACTCTTGTACCAGGATTCCTAGTTCATGTTCAACTCATCCCTACATAGAAAAGAAGGCTGATCAAATATGCACAACTAGTGCACAGCCTAAACCATCTAGTTCTAAATGCAAGCCTCACCCTAAGAAGCCTGCTGCATAATCTATGAAGATGAAGATGTAAGTAGGAAGTGATCAAACTCAACCTTCTACTCAAAGAAAGACTCTTAGAAGGAAGCCAACAGAATGCAAAATGTGTGGTAATACTTCTCACTTAGCTAAGGATTGTATCTACAATCCCAAAGTACTATCCATATGAAGAAGAAGAAAACCTCGAAGAAGAATACAACTTTGGAAGGAAAATCTCTTCCTTCCAAAAGCTTAAAAGTGAAGAAGAAGACAAGTGAAAACTTTCCTTCTGAAGATAAATTGGTCTTAGAAGAAAGGAATGCTTACAAAATACTGAAGTCTGCTATAGTAGATTCAAGATCTTCCAAAGGTCCAGTATCCAAAACTACTGAAACCATCAAAACTTCTGAAGTATTTAAGGTCAAATCTAGTCTTTTAAAGATGGGATGGAAGATAAAGGAAGACCATGTGACAAAAAGTTCTTCATCAACAACAACAACTGATCCTTAGAGCCAACATATAGGATCAATTAGTATTGCAGTGTCTTCAGTTAGTTTGACAGGCCCAAGACCAACAAGATTTGGGTTTCTAAATGTAACTAACATTCTCTTTTTATGTAGGAAAATATAAAGACTAAAAGAAATATATGGATCATTGATAGTGGTTGTTCCAGGCACATCTAAAGACAAATGGTAAGCTCAGCATTGAGATGGTAAACTTTGTCAAGGAGCTTGGATACAATCTTCTAAGTGTATCTTAATTTTATGATTAGAGTCATAACATGCTCTTTACTGAGCATGAGTGCATTGTTCTCAAGCCCGAGGTGGTCATTCCTCATGAGTATATTCTACTCAGAGTCCCCGGAAAGGGAACATGTACAAGATGGACTTGCAAGAAACATCTCCTTCAGGAGAAGTTTCATGCTTTCTGTCTAAAGAAAATAGTGATGAGCCTTTTCTCTGACATTAAATAATGTGCCATGTAAACTTTAAAAACATGAATAAGCTAATTAAGAATAATTTGGTAACTGGAATGCCAAAGAAAGAGTTTACAAGTGATGACCATTGTGTTGCATGTCTGAAAGGGAAGCAACACAAGGTATCTCACAAGCCAAAGGTAAGAAACTCCATCACTACTCCCCTACTCTTATTACATATGGATCTCATTGGCCCCACCAATGTAATGAGTCTAGGAAGAACCTCTTACTATTTAGTGATAACAAATGACTTTGAAATATTCACTTGGGTTTTCTTTCTTAGAACTAAGGATAAAAATCCTGAGATTTTGAAGAATTTCATTTTAAAGATTAAAAATCAATGTGATCACAAGGTCAAAACCATAAGATGTGATTAAGGAACTGAATTCAAGAACCAAATCCTTGATATATTTTGTGATGAAAAGGGTATTACAAGATAATATAGTGCTCCCAAGACTCCTCAGCAAAATGGTGTTGCTATAAGGAGAAACAGGACACTGATTGAAGTTGCAAGAACCATGTTGTCTGACTCTAAACTGCCTATCAATTTTTAGGCAGAGGCTGTCAACACTACCTGCTATATGCAATACAGAGTGTTAGTAGTTAAGACACATGGTAAGACTCCTTACAAACTTTGGCATAAGAGAAAGCCTTTCATTGGTTTTCTCAGGTCATTTGGATGTCCTTGCACCATCTTGAATACCAGAGATCAAATTGCTAAGTTTGCTGAGAAATCAGTTGATGGACACTTCATTGGATATTCTTCCAAAGCTAAGGCTTATAGAGCATACAATCTTAGAACTAGAATTGTTGAGGAGTCAGCCAATGTGTCTTTCAATGAGCACACACCTAGTGTAACTGGTTCTGGTCCTGATTGGTTATTTGATCTTGATTTAGTTACCAACTATTTTAACAAATCTTGTGAGAATGTTTCAGGGTCTACAAATATCTTACCAACAAGTGATCCTGATCCAAGATTTGAGCTAAGAAGACCTTCAAGCTATACAACTTCAGCTCTAGTTGTAACTAATCCTACAAATGAAGTTTCTATTAGCACAACAATGACAAATTCAGCTGAGACATCTAGATGCCTTCAAATTCCAACTTAGAGGCTCAACAACCAGATAAAGAAACTTCAAATGTAAAAGATAATAGGGATAGTGACAGTGATCAACAATTTCTAGTTGCGGATAACCATCCCATTGAGGACAACATCAATGATGTCACACACTCATTGGATCAAGTTTCACTTGATAAGTGTGCAGATGTGGTGGGAGAAAATTCAATGCCAGATCTAAATTTCACTAATTTAGAATTGTCTTAGCAACTTTCTATGATTCCTTAGCTAAGGATCCACAAGTCTCATCCCACCTCAAACATCATTGGAGATGTTGATTTAGGGGTAAGAACAAGAGGACAAGCCTATGATGCAAATATTTGTCTTCACTCTTGTTTCTTATCTCAAATAAAGCCTAACAAGATTGATAAGGGTCTAAAAGATTAAAATTGGGTTGAAGCTATGCAAGAGGAGCTGCTTCAATTCAAAAGGCAAAAGGTTTGGAACCTATGTCCTCTTCTTCATGGGAAGACTACTAACTTTTGGGTAAAAGAAAACTACTTTTTCAGAGGTGGGTCCGACATCTGGATTCCAAAGTTTATCCTCTTTCATTAACTTTGTCTGAGATTCATTTCATATATAAACCCAACGGTTCCCCCTCTTTCTTTATCAACTTCATGCACTCCCAAACCTAAATTCCTAAAATTCTATGAAACCGCCTTTGTTCTTCTTTTCCTTCACCTCGAAGCTTTCTAAAATGGCCCATCTCAACCACAGAAATGAACCAAACTTCTCCATGCAATTAAATAGGCAACACAATCAGGTTGCTCTATTGCACTCTAAGAAAGATTCTCATTTCTCAGAGGTTTGTCAGTTTTTAGCTCTATCCAACTATTCCACCTCCCTTACCATTGATCCTGTTCTCTATGAGGATCATCTGCTTGATTTTTGGAAGACTTGTCAAGAGGTCATTATGAATGGGGAGAGTAACTATCTGCTGTAGTGCAGGGGAGGACAATCTTCGTTACTCCGGCCACCATCAACACCTACCGTCAGCTAGATGATAAGGAAGGTGAATTGTCCTTTCCCAAAGAAGAAATTAACCAATCCTTTCAACAGATGGACTATGAAGGAGATTTCTCTGTCAAGACCTTTAGGAAAGGGAAGGTCTCCTCCTAGTGGAAGTACTTACTACATGTGGTCATCCACAACTTGTGCAATAAGCGTTGGGGCTAGGACCATATTCTTGAAGATCTCTCCTTCATAGTGCTGAGATGGCTCAAGAGGTCATGTTCAGGTACTCTTAGTTTGTTTATACATATTTTCTTGCTAACTTGGACTCCTTAGAATATTAAATGTTTCTTATATATGTTCAACACATTCTCAACTATGAATTGGGCTCACAGTTGAGGAAAACAAGTAATGTTTTTAAATTAGGACATGTGAAGCCTAACATCTTTAAAATTTTGAAGAAGCCAACGGTTGGCTTCTCTTGGGTAGAAACAACTCTTGTCCCTAAAATATTAGATCTCATTGCTCAAGGTGAAAACCTAGCAATACAAGCTAGTCTTGAACCCACACCTTCTACCTCTCAACCACCAAAACTACCACAAATCACCCTCACCAACCAAAGAATAAAGAATTAGTGTTGAGGTTCCTTATGCTCAGCCTGATGAGCTCATTAGCCCAACAGCCTCAAGCCTTCACTTTGAGTCTCAACACCTAAATGAACAACCTTTATAGGAAAGCTACCATTCTCAACCTTTAGATCTCAACCAACCAATCCCTAGCCTTGACTTTTATGATGATGAAGACCTGGGTTTCAGTGAGTATCATGAGTCTCTCTATACTTCCCTCACTCAAAGAGAGATGAGTGCTCCTGACACTCCTCTGTCCAGCCCACATCATCTACCTACCATTGAGGTGGATCTCCCTAACCCTATTCAAGAGGTCCATATGGAAGAGG
The DNA here is from genome assembly GCA_018326385.1 of Flaveria bidentis. NCBI lineage: Eukaryota > Viridiplantae > Streptophyta > Magnoliopsida > Asterales > Asteraceae > Flaveria > Flaveria bidentis. The sequence continues at coordinate 1,238 of BJCM01066012.1, read as the reverse complement.
CTCTCACTTCTGCAAGTAATTACATCTTTAAGACCTCAACCATGGCAACTCAGTCCATTGACACTGCATCTGAATTTTTCAGTGCGCAAAGGAAAACCAGCAGCCAAGAACATGATGTTGGTGGTAAGACTGAGGAATTTGGTCCAACTATCTCATCCCCCAATGAATCTTCTGATGAAGAGGAGGGAAATCTGAGACAAAAGGTACAAAAACAATTAAAAACATGCACCTATTTAGAATCTAAAGTTAGTCACTTGGAATCTCAAGTGACTACCTATTGGAGCTATACAAGATAGTCTATATTATCAATATAGTCAAATTCAATAAAAGTCAACGTCACGGTCAAAGTCAACGCAAAAGTCAAACATGACACGTTCGAGACAAAGAACTGAGACGAGACATTGAAGATTTAGATGACTAGGAGTTTTATTGTAATACATATATTTTGTGTGAACAAAATATATTTCACTTTGTTTGAGTCATGTTTTAGTCTAGTTATATAGTCTAGTTGGTTATGTGTAAATTGGGAAACTTAGACAAGCTATAAATAGCCTAATTGTAATTAGAATTAGGTCAATGGTTGCATGACCAATAGATTGGTGGATTACTTGAAATTATATTATGCTCATCTTAGTTTGATATATAATCTTCATGTTGTTTGATTCAAGTATGTTTAATCTGGGCTAACAATTTGGTATCAAAGTCATTTTGGATCAAATTTATTGAAAATTTGAAGATTTTTAGAGAGAGAATTTGAGTTTTTGGTTGTTTTTGTTCAATATCAATATTTCATTAATTTCGAATCAAATTTGAGTGATATTGATATGAAATTTGATTGAAGTTTGGTTGTTTTTGGTTGGTGAAGTTCTGTTAATCATCAGATCTCAAATCTATTGAGATTTTGGAGATTTCAGATTAATTTTGTGTGGAAAAAGCTTTTCAGCTTTTTCCAGCAAAATTAGATATTCATTCAGCGAAACTGTGCTGCTCTTCCAGCGAAACTACCAGTGTTATCCACTTTGAAGTTGTAGATACATGATGTTCCATGTTCGAACTTAATTGTAAAAGTCTTTCATTTCTTACATATGTGTAATGTAATGGTTCAAATTGAATATAATATGTGGTTGATGTTTATTAATGTTTAATTATTTCATATTATTACTGTGATAAGTATAATTCATATGTATGAACTTATTTTATAGGTTTGAAGTTATTGTACATAGTTCTTAGTCAATAAT
>BJCM01066009.1:0-14884 GCA_018326385.1 Flaveria bidentis | reverse complement strand
GTGTATTGCTGATGTGTCATTGTTCCCGCCTCCAGCTGCAGGAACTCCCTTTCAACTTTGTCCATCTCACGCTGAGGACAGAATTCCTCAATCACCAACCTCTTCAACTCCGGCCACCTCATTCTTCCGATAGCCTGACTACCCTCAGCGTGGACAATATTGTCCCAATAACACAAAGTTGAGTCCATGAATGAGTGGGCAACAAACTTCACCTTTTGGTCCTCTCGGCACTCGCTGATATTCAGAACAACTTCCATCTCTCTCACCCACCGGTGAGCAGCAGCAGTAGTGCCATTGCCATCAAAGGTTGGTGGCTTGCATCTTTGAAATGCCCCATAGGTGCAGCCTCGCGCCGCCTTTGGCGTATGCTCTTCTTCTTCCTCTTCCTCTTCGTCATCGAAGAAAACAGTCTCAGTCTCATGTTGTCTCCTTTCGCCCGTAGGCCTACTCCTTTCCTTCCTTTCTCATTCCTTCACAACCTTGATTACTTCGGTCACCACAGATGGTAAGATTGTTTGCATGACCTGATGCACCTCTTCAACAACAACCTGCTTCACTGAGGCTCTTAAGTTAGCACTCTCATCCCCAGCCTCTAGGTGAGGGGTCTCTAGTTCTTCATGAACCACCTTTTTGGCTCTAGGCCTTCCTCTTGTAGCTCATGGTACTGCACCACGTCCACCATGACCTCCACCACGTGAAGCCTTAGAAACATATTCATAACATCATCAAACTTAAACATATCTTAAAATCAAACCCCACCCGTAACATGCAAACATACATACATACAGGTATAATACCCACTTTTATAAAAACGTTCATAAATGCATTTCCAGCCCCAAAATCAGTTAAAAACATGTAAAAGAGGGGTTCTAGAACTCACCTTTGTAGCTCTTTGTTAAAGACTTCTTCAAAGTCGTTTGCAAATTGAGTTCAACCACCTAGAAACCCACCAAAAACACACACCAACAACATATAACACGTATGAGCATATAACCGAGGCCTAAACCGGTTAAGAACACCTTAGAACCATGAATTCTTACCTTGAACTCGATCTCTTCTGGTTCTTCTTCAAAAACCCGAGAGTTCTGCTCTTCCTTCATCCTCTCTCTCTCTATAATCCGAGTGATACGAATGTACAGAGAGGGATGGGCGACCACGCCACCTTTATCACCAACTTTTGAATATTTTTTTCTTTTGGCACCTTTAGACCCTATATTGGGGTTTACGACTTTTCTTTCTTATTCTTCACTTTATTCTTTCTTTCTTTGTCTTTATAATTAACCGTGCATTACAAGGCAACAAAAAAGAAAATGAGGGAAGAAACTGTCAAGTCAAGAGCCATCATCTAGGAAAGCCAAAAGAAATATGTTGATAGCCAGTGGATGATAAGCTTCTTGAAATTCTATGGATTCTTCGAAAAGAGACTTGAACCTATGTCTTTATCCAATATGGATGAACATATTAGGGTGATGAGCATATTAGGGTGATCTAGCAGAAGTTCAAAAGAGAACTTGTTGACTTATACTCCCCACCAAGTCAGGTCCCTTAAGAAGTGGACATTAAGGTTGAACCTTTTGAGACAACACAACCTGGACCTCCTGCTGAGTCTTAGCAAGCTTCATCTTCTGATCCACAATAGGGTCATGTCCCCTCTCATTCTAAACGTGTAAGAGAGGAAGACCCAACTTAGCAAGACAAGGATGATCATCAAGGTGACGTAGGCTAGTCTTCTTAGTTAAAGAGTTCAAAGAGAAGGAAAAGGATGACTTCTAAACCAAACTAAGAAGATAGATTCAAACATCTCCAAACCTTAGGATGAGTTAGAACATCCTAAGGAAGTGCAACAAGAGAATGCTCTAGCAAGTCCTATTCAAGTAGCTCCTCTGACACCAGGAATACTCATCTTATCCTAGACATATACTACTAATCCAAAGAGCTGGCATGTTATTAGAGTCAAAGTGTTAAAGAAGTCTATATATGGAAAGACATGTTCAATCTACCTCTACATGATCTCTTTGAGATCAGAAGACACTATATGAGTTTGAGTCATCCTGACCATCTAATGAATAAAAGAGTGGTCATTATCATGATGAGGACTGTTGATATCTAAAGTCTTCACATGTTTTGATAGCATCAGCCTAAGGAGAGTTTGTAAGGTTTTTTATAAAGATGATGCATCCAGAACCATCCAAGAGTATCCAAAAGTCTTTCCTACATGCATGCACTAAGTGTTAAGTAGAATGCTTCGGAAGTTTTACACACAATCTTAGAAAATACTCTAAGTTTAAAATATTCTGAAGCCAAGACCAACATCTTCTAAAGCTTAAAGTGAAGTTTTTCAAAGCTTCAAGACAAAATCTTCCAAAGCCAAGAAATGAAGACATTATCTTCTGAAGACTTTTGAAGGCATGCTTTTAGATGTACATTACCATAAAGCTAGACCACTTTCCGCTACAACTCTGTTGACTAACCAACTTTCACAAGTTAGTGAAAAGGTTCATGCTTTTGATAACTATACATTGAGGTCTTGAGTCCTTTACTTTCTATTATGTACTTATCCTTTATGTAATATATTAGGATGTGAGCTATGGCATGTCATCGTCACTAGTCAAAAGGCAATATTCCTTTTGACTCTACATTGATTTTGTTGTTTTCTAGATCATGTATCTAGCTGAACTTCAAAGTATGGTCGGATGTAGGATGTAGTATAAGTATCTCAGGTATTTGTAACTTATAAAAATACTTGTACACTTGTAAAAGAACTTGAGAGAAATATACAATTTCCTTTTAAACCAACCACTTGTGTTGTTTTTGTTCTTGTTTTCTCTCATATTTGCTAGTATTCTAAGTGTCAATCTTGTGTTATGATTTCCCTCTTTGATTTGTTATGTATTCTTAAATGTCTCTCATCATTAAGTGTTATGTTGTAAGTGAGTAGAACTCCCTTAAATGGTCATGTAGTAACATTCCACAAGCTCGTGGTCGTGCTTTTAACATTAACGCAAATCAAGCACAAACAAATGACGACGTGGTGAATGGTATGTCGAATCCAATCTTAACCTGTATAATCTAAATTTTTGTTGCTTTACTCGTATTGTTAAATGTCTTAAAACTGAACATGTATGTTTCTTGTAACTAATTCCTATGCTTGCGTCTCAACTGATTCGAGAGTCCACAAGAGTTTTGTCTCTTTAGAATTCAAACCCATACTTGCTAAGTCGCAAACGAAGGTAGAAAAGCCTTTCCCTCTTGAAGTCGCTGATGGAGAACCCATCACTGTTGACATCATTATTTGTGATTGCTTCTTGAGTTTGAATGAGCATGACTTTCTTATTAACATTATTCCCTTGAAAATTGGAAGTTTTGACGTCATCATCGGCATGGATTGGTTAGCAAAACATCATGCGGAAATCATTTTTTTCGAGAAGTGCATTCGAGTTCTTTTACCTTCGGGGGTTATATTGAAGGTTTTCGGTGAAAAATCCTCCAAAAGGCTTTAGATTAAGTCATGTACTCAAGCCTGAAAATGTCTAAGTAAGAATTACATGGCTTTCTTGGCCTATGTAGTCAATACAAAAGTCAAAGGGAAAGACATTAAGGATGTTCAGATTGTACGAGACTTTCCAGAAATATTTCTCGATGTCCTTAGTGGTCTACCTCTTTTGCATGAAGTTAAGTTTAAGATTGACATGATTCCAAGAGCGAGTCCTGTGGCTAAGTCACCTTATTGACTTGAACCATTGGAAATGCAAGAGTTAGCCAGTGAACTTCAAGAACTATCCGATAAAGGTTTTATCCATCCTAGTTCTTCACCATGGGGTGCACATGTACTGTTCATGAAGAAGAAAGATGGATCATTCCATATGTGCATCGATTACCATGAACTCAACAAACTCACTATCAAGAACCGATACCCTCTTTCTCGTATTGATGTCCTTTTTTATCAACTTCAAGGAGTTGCTCTATTCTCAAAAATTGATTTACGTTCTTGCTATCATCAACTCTGAGTTCACGACAATGATATTCCAAACATAGTGTTCCATACTCGATATGGACACTATGAGTTTATGGTTATGCCCTTTGGGTTAACAAATGCTCTTGTTGTCTTTATGGATCACATGAATTGAGTATGCAATCCCTATCTGGACAAACTTTTGATTGTGTTCATAGACGAGATTCTTATTTATTCAAAGTCTAAAATTGATCATGAACTCCACTTTCAACAAGTTCTTGAGCTATTAAAGAAAGAGAAACTATACGCAAAGTATTCAATGTGCGACATCTGGCATGAGGAGGTCCAATTTTTAGGACACGTGGTGAATAGCCAAGGAATTCATGTTGACCGTGTAAAGCTGTGAAAAAATGGTGTGTCCCCAAAACACCAACCAAAGTTTGTTCTTTCCTCGGTTTAGCAGGATACTACCAGCATTTCATTGCCAATTTCTCTAGAATTGCGAAGCCGCTTAGTTCCCTAACACATAAGAATAAACCATTCGAGTGGGGCTAAGCAAGAAGAATCTTTCGAAACATTATAACACAAGCTGTGTAATGCTCCTATCTTAACCCTTCCCGATGGAAGTGACGACTTCACCATATATTGTGATGCATCTAGGCAAGGCCTTGGTTGCGTTCTTATGCAACGTGGAAAGGTCATAGCATATGCATCGAGACAATTGAAGGTCCATGAGGTGAATTACACGACCCATGATCTTGAACTTGGTGTTGTGGTTTTTGCCTTAAAATTTTGGAGGCATTACCTTTATGGAACGCAATGCATAGCCTACGCTGATCATTAAAGCCTTCAACTTGTTTTCAATCAAAAGGATCTCAACATGAGACAATCTCGGTGGGCCGAGTTGATTAGTGACTATGACTATGATATTCGTTACCATCCTAGAAAGGCGAATGTCATAGCTCATGCACTAAGTTGTAAGGTTCATAACAAGATGGTCTCGCTTCGAGAAATTCGCGATCAAAGACAATGGTTTGATACTTTGGGAGAAGTCGACATGGAGATTCATCTGGATATAAATAGAGACTATGGTGTTGCTACAAAATTTGAGGATTGAGAATAACATAAAGAATTGTATCTTGGAAGCTCAACGAGCGGTTCAAGTGAAGGGGAAGATGAGTGAAGAATTGGAGTATAATCTTCATGCCTAATTAGGAACGAAACCGAGTGGATTGTTGTACTTTTTAAATCAAATTTGGGTTCCAAATCGTGATAATTTTCATACCTTTATCATGAATGAAGCTCATCAAACTCATTACTCTATTCACTAGGGTTTTGATAAGATGTATAAGGATCTACGTGGGCAATATTGGTGGCCTAAAATAAAGGAAGACATTGCAACTTACGTAGCCAAATGACTTGCATGTACAAAGGTTAAAGCAGAACATCAATGTCCTAGTGGATTACTTGAACAACCCAAAATTCCTATGTGGAAATGGGAACATATATCTATAGATTTCATAACCAAATTACCTCGCACCTCTCGTGGTCATGATAGTATATGGGTGATTGTCGACCGTTTGACCAAATCAACGCATTTCATACCCATACATGACACTTACAAAACATCAAAGTTGGCTCGTATATAAATTGATGAGATTGTGAGTTATCACAGTGTACCTTTGAACATCATATCCGATAGAGATGCTCGTTTCACTTCACACTTGGTCGTCTATGCAAGATCTCTTGGGTACCCAACTGGATTTAAGCACGACTTACCATCCTCAAATGAACGATTAAACTAAGAGAACCATTCAGACCCCGGATTATTTGCTACGCCTTTGTGTCCTTGATTTTGGTGGTGACTAGGATACGCATTTACCTTTAGCACAATTCTCTTATTACAATAGTTACCCCTCGAGTATCAAGATGGCACCTTTTGAAGCACTTTACGGTCGCAAATGTCGTTGCCCGATTTGTTGGACGGACATTAGTGAAAATTTTATCACTAATTCTGAAATCATACAAGAAACGACCGATAAAGTTTCCATGATTCTTAAAAATATTGAAGTGGCTAGAAGTTGACAAAAGATTTATGCGGATAAAAGATGGAAGTTGTAGGAATTCCAAGTTGGGGATATGGTTCTTCTTAAAGTCTCGCCATGGAAGGGAATTGTTCGCTTTGGAAAGAAGGGTAAATTAGCTCCACGATTTCTAGGACCTTTCAAGATTCTGAAAAGGGTCGGGAAAGCGGCTTATAAACTGGAACTGCCTTCCAATCTTAGCGGTGTTCATCCCGTTTTCCATGTCTCAAATTTGAGGAAATGTTTGGCTAACAAAAGCCTGCATATCACTTTGGATGACATCCAGATCGATGAGTCTTTACATTCTGTAGAGAAACCATTTGAAATCATGGATCGCACCATGTAGAAGACTAGAACCACTACCACCCCAATCATTAAGGTTCGTTGGGAGAATAAACGCGGACCACCCGAATTTACTTGGGAACACGAGGACCATATGAAGAATAAATACCCGCATTTGTTTGTTTAATTCTATTTCTAATTTCGGGCTAAATTCTTAAAGGTGAGAGTGTAACCCTCCGGGTTTTTGTTAACTAAATTCTAGCTTTGTTATGTTTTGTAAGGGTCTTTTTGTCATTAATGAAACTATGTGGATTTATTTATGCTTGTTTCTTCTATTTTACATTAATTTGATAATTTAAGAGTTATTAATTTAATTTATTAAAATAAACATAATAATAATAATAATAATAATAATAATAATAATAATAATAATAATAATGTTACTAATAATTACATTTATAAACTTTGGGTATTAAAACATGAGTTGTAAGAAAAAAAATAATTAGTTATAAATTAAAAGTGTTTTAAACTTAGAGTTTAATAAGTTAAGGGGGTAATATGTTATTTTTAAAACTTAAAATTGAAAGTTGAAACATAAAATGATAACATTTAAACTACAGGGTCCAATGTGTAACTTTCTTAAAAATCAAATCAATCCCCCCCCCCCCACATTTTTTCAGCTAGTGAAGCCCCATTAAACTTCAAGTCGTTCGACCGTTAAAACACAATAATAATCAAATTAATTGGAACTTAAATGCTTGGTTACCTAGTCCTAAACCTGTATCTATCAAAATTTCATCTAAGACACTCGAACATATCAAATTCGACTCCACCTCCTTCTTCGACCTACAACTTAGGCGAAACACCTTCCGAGCTCCTTTAACCCAAATTGGTTAAAGGGAAGTCTTCATTCACACCATAAGAAGCTTCATACGAAGTTAATTTGATATAAATCATCTTTCACAAAGAGAATCCTCTCATCACAATCACAACTATTCTTCATTTCACCTACATCAATTCGGTTCTAATCATGTAAGTTTCATATACATTCATACTCATTTTTACATGGGGAGCAAAAGCCCCATGATTATTAATGTTAACAGAGTTGAATTATACTTCAATTGGATTCAAATCATTCTAGGGTTCTTGTGAATTTGGGGGATTTATTTAATTAATGGTTATACGAGTTGGGAACATGCTCATAATAGGCATACGTGCCCCAGCCTACTGGTAAAGAGCATTCCCCATATACCCGAGGTCTCGGGTTCGACCCCAATCACACTCAACAATTTTTCTTAAAGGCTTTCTTTATCCAATTAAATTACAAAAAAATTATAAATATAATAAAAATAATTTTTGATAACTAAAATCATTTCAAAAATTACCAAATTATTTTCTGTAAATTTTCAAAATTTAAATACTTATATATTTTCTTAATAAAAACATTATAACAAAGATTATTTAAAGTTATTTCTTATAATCTTGTGAAATGGACTTGAAGTTAAATAATTTATTTTACAATAGGTTTAATTAAAAAAATATTATTAGACAAGATGTTTTTAACAAGATTTTTAATTATGTATTTAATCATGTTGTATTATAAATAGTTATAAAAATCTATTTAAATTTTATACGTAAACCTTATTAATCAATTATTATAAGTGATCTAATTTCATTATCGTTCTTTTTCATTAAATCAAAATATAAGTGATTCTATTATTTTATTTATTTATCAAACCCCAAATTCCAGTTGAAACCCTAGTTCGTGTTTCGTCATTAATCATATTAATAACTTAATCTTGAAACTTATACGTTTAGATATTCTGTAAAATGAATCGTTGGAGCAAAACTTAATTTCTTTTTATTAATCTTAAGGTAATCTTATATATCATGTGAGTTTTCATGCCCCTTTTATTTATTTCACACCTTTTGGGGTGAAACATGTTAACCTGATAAACTTATACTTGTAAACATCTAGATACTTGTAAATGCACTAGCAATTCATATTGAAACTTGTCATGGTTATTTGAAATAGTGTGAGCCTTATATGATAGACATTTTGTGCAAACAATCATTAACTATTGCTAGCCTAGCGATGTCATAGAACTACAGGCTTGACAAGCTTATTTGGTGCTAAAGCCGAGGTTTTTGCTGGCTCATGAGGACGTATTCTTGTTCATCATCGGAACTAAGTACACTTAGCTAATCGTTATAACTTATTATGAGCATTTTTGTCAAGGTTTGATTGTATCATTATGCTATCTATATTCTTGCATTATTCATAACCAATGAAATTAGTTGCTTCTTATAAATTGATATATGTATGTATAACCCATGGAAACTCACCAACATTCAATCGTTGAATTTTCTTTAACATGTTTTAGGAAATACCCAAGCTTGATGATTGATTTTTTTAAAGTTTGGACATATCTAGAATTGGACTTAGAAAATAAAAGACTTACTTTAAATTTGAAGTTGTTGAACTTATGTTATGCTTTGATTATTACTTCACACTTTTTCGTTGTAATGTTTCTTTAAACCTTATGCTTAATGATATTTACATTTAATGGTGGTGTTATGTGGCTATGAACAATCTTAATCCTCACATCTCAATGTTTGTTCCGTTAAAGTTGGGGTGTGGCACACTCGGTACACCCTGGCACAAACAAAATGTACCATGCCCATAGGGATTTATATTGGTGGCCTGGAATGAAAAGGGATATAGCAGATTATGTTAGTAAGTGTATGACTTGCTCGAAGGTTAAAGTAGAACATCAAAATCCATCGGGTCTACTACAGCAACCTGTAATTGCTGAATATAAGTGGGAAAACATTATCATGGACTTCATTACGAAGTTACCTAAGACTAGTAGCAAGCATGATTCGATTTGGCTTATTATGGACCGGATGACCAATTTTGATTATTTTCTGGCTATTCATGAGGACTTTAAGATGCAATGGTTGGTGAGGATTTAGATCAGTGAGATTGTGGTAGACATGGTGTACCTGTGTAACACCCGATTATTTTTTTTAAAAGACAAGAAAGAATAATAAAGTGAAGAAAAAGAAGGAAAAGAAATAAAACCCAAGTCTTGGGGTAAAAAGTGTCCAAAAGGACAAAATGTTTGAAAGTGTGTGTAAAATATGGTATGGCCGCCCATATGTCACATACATCATCAATTCTAGGATATTTTAGAGAGAGAAGGGAAGAGAGCAGAGAACTCTCTGTTTTGAAGGAAGAACAAGAAAGAATTCGAATTCAAGGTTAGAATTCGTGGTTTTATGATGTTCTTGACTGGTTATATCCTCTGGTTTATGCTCATGTGTGTTTGTATGTATTCCGGTATGTTTTTGTGGGTTTCTAGGCGGTTGAATTCAATTTGCAAGCGAGTTTGGAATAAGCCATACTCAAGAGCTGCAAAGGTGAGTTCTAGAACTCCTCTTTTTGGGGCTAATTTTGGGGCTGGGAATGTAATGACTTATGTTTTTATGAAACTGGGTTTCGGACCCGTATGCTTGATTGTGTGTATGTTGATGTTATGATGTGATATGTGACTGTTGGGGTTCAACAATTGAATAAACTGAAGCTTACCAAATCATAATTACAGCCAACTGAAGATCTCATTGTATGAGTTCAGAGACCAAGTTGATTACAACAAAATAAGACAATTCAACATGACAAAGTCAACATCAAGAAAATTAGAAAGTCAAAATTAGGTCATGTTGTAATATTATTATAAATAAACCCACTAGTGCATTTATGCAAGTGTGGCTTATGTGTGTGTGTTTCTCATGGTGTAAATCACCATCCAAGGAGAAATCTTCTCCTTTGGGTGGGTTTGATTTCACCAGCCTTCTATGATTCTCATTGTAACTTGTTTATCAACATCAATGAAATCATAACATTATTATTATCCATCTCTTTGTTCTTTGATTCACACACGTCCACCCATCTTAATTTTGATTTCTAGATCTGAACGAGATGAATCCTAAGATCCAAGCTCAATGAATCTGAAATATTGATTTAGTAGTGACTATGTTCATGCTTGATGATGTATGATGGTGTTTCTAAGGCTTAGAAGGTTTAAACTAAGCTTTGAACTTGTTAATCAGTGATTGGAAATGGAAATATGATGTTTAGGGCTCATAAGTTTAAGATTAGTATCTGCCAAAGCAAATGCAGATGAGTAATAGGAAGAAATGCGGATGAACAGTTAATGGGGATGAGTATTAACTGCTAAGTAAGTCAATGCGGATAAGCATTGACTAAGTATGGGAAATGCAGATGAAAGTCAATGCGGATGAGAATTGATTAAATATGGTAAATGTGGATGAAAGTCAATGCGGATGAGCATTGACTAAGTATATGAAATGCATATGGAAATGTGGATGAGCAAGTGTAAGTATGGGAAATGCAAATGACAAATGCTGATGAACTATTGCAAATGCGGATGAACTATAGCAAATGCGGATGAACTATAGCAAATATGGATGTAGAAAAAGGCAAATGCGGATGAACACTTAGAATGCTTTCTGACTCTCTGGGGAAAAAGACGAAATGTAGGCCTTGACTTGGGAGTTTCCCGGGGCTACGTAATTTGACTGTATGAGGTCATAGATGTTATGATGGGCATATGATGATGTGTGATTAATGCATATGCATGATGATGATGTATGATGTTGTATGATTATGCATGATGTATATGATGTATGATTGATGCCCTGCATGATGATGACTGAATTTATATTTATGTTCCTTGTGATGTATAATTATTTTCCCATGGCTTTACGTCGAATGTTAATGAATAAAATGAAAAGTATTATGTAACATAAAGTGGAAGATAATGAAAAGAGGAACATGATGAATGAATGCATGCATTAATGAACGATGGAAGTAATGAAAGTCTTGCAAGCCTTGTATGTCGGGACACGCCCAGTGTAGGGTGTTTGCCCAACGGTGTGCATGTTAGCTACCCCAGATGCATGCACATCGGGGTCTTTCTTTGTGATTGACCATTTGTATGGAACCGTTGTTGCTTGCCTTCGGTACTGTGGCCAGGCTATTGTGCGCCATAATGGAAGGTCTATGATAGACTTCGGTCCGGTACCAGCTTTATGCATGACGGAAGGGCATAGCACATGACAATGGTACACATGTCAGTACTATGGAGAGGCTGATGTGCGCCATGATGGAAGGTCTATGATAGACTTTGGTCCAGTACCAGCTTTATGCATGACGGAAGGGTAAATTTCATGGTGTTGTCGGAATGGAAAGATGTAATGATGAACGAACGAACAATGAAGATAATAATGATATTATCTACGTGTACATATGATGTGTGATCACATGTTTAAGTAAAGAACGGTTTGATGAATGTGAAGTATGTTTTGATGTTAAACTAGTACTCACTCAGCAACGCTGACTTTTTATGCCTTTTCCTGTTGGCAGGTGAGCATTGCTGCGGATGGCGCGGGGCAGCTACATGGCATTTGGATGGCATTCTTTTGTTAATTTTTTTTCATTGTAACGCGAACAAATGAAATTGTGGAATGAATATTTTATTATTTTGCAAAAGCATTTTTAATGAAAAGGTTGTTTTTAATGTTTCCACTGCAATGTTTATTTCATGTTAATGTAATTATATGATTTATGAGAGATGATAGGCCAGCTGTAAGCGTCCCGGGAACGGGGCCTTACAACCTATGTCTATGATTCCCAATTGTGATACTCATTTCAAATCTTGATTCTTGCAATGTTTGTAGAAGTCGTTTGGGACATGCCCTAACATGAGCATAACTTATCATCCTCAGATTGAATGTCAGAGTGAGTGTATGATCCAAACTTTGGAGGATATATTGAGGGCTTTGACAATTGAGTTTGGTGGTAACTGGGATACTCATCTTCCGTTGGTGGAGTTCTCGTATAACAATAGTTACCATACTAGTATTGGATGTGCACTATTCGAGGTATTACACAGGACTAGGTGTAAGTCGTTGGTGTGTTTGATAGAAGTAGGGGAAAGTCAAATGACTAGACCTGAGATTATACAAATATGCAATAATGATCTCGCTCTTCAAGACAGATTCGTGAACGGTCAATCTACGCCATGGAAGTTTCATTTCTGAATGACTTGTCTGCTACCAACTCCTTCCTCTATGGGTAGGCCCAACCACCACACTACACTCTTAGGGAGAGACTACCGATAAGGTATGTTAGACTAGAGACAGATTTAAGGCGGTTCAAGATCGTCAGAAAAGTTATGCGGATAACCAAAGGAAGTCATTAGAGTTCAATGTTGGGGACAACAGACTATTGAAAGTGTCGCCTTGGAAAGGTATTGTACATTTCAGAAAAAGAGAAATAAATTGGCACCGAGCTATTTCGGTCCATTTAGAATCGTTGAAGGCATTGGTCAAGTTGCTTATCGGCGGGAATTTCCACTTGAGTTAAACGATATGCATGACACATTCCATGTGTTAAACCTCAAGAAGTGTCTTGTCGATGGGACGTTGCATGTGTCAGTCGAATAAATTCAAGTGAATGACAAACTTCGATTCCTCAAAGAACAAGTGGACATCATGGACAGGGAGATAAAGACGTTGAAGTGTAGCAAGATTCGTTTTGTAATGGTAAGATGGAACTGAAAGAGATGTCCTGAATTTACCAAGGAACAAGAAGATGGAATGAGAACTAAGTACCTTCACCTGTTTGATGATGCAGTTGATAACTCAAGTTGCCCTGAATATCATTTTAATGTTTTTAATTTAAGTATAGTCTTGCTTTATATTTTTTTTAAATAAGTTTCATTATGTACAACTAGTTTACCACTGTAGATCAAATTTACAATGACAATTTGGTCTTTTGTGTACAACTAGTTGAGTTAATAGGTTATCGCAATAAACAAGAATTAATATTCGTTTTCTATCCTTTATATATTGTAAGAGTGATCGAATGAAAATCATATTTATAATTCAAAGTCATGAAATATACCTCTAGTTAATCACACAATTAATACATTATTTAATTCTTAATTATCTAATTTGTATCTGAGTAAATTTCAATCTCATTATCTGAGTTCATAATATATTTTTTTATTTAAACACTAATGAATGAAAAAAAATGATGAAATGAGTTACATATACATAACTTATATGATTTATATATATACATAACCTATAGTTGTACACATGATAACACGTGCATACATATGCGTAAATCCTCATTTTCCAAATTTTTACAAGCAAGGTTTTTAAGGGATCCCATATATAATATATATTTTTCTTTTTAAAATACCTATCATCAATGTAAATAACCTTAAGTGATCTATCATTGTAAGTTTTCTTATTGAACTGCAATCATTAGTCATTCATTTAACATCCTTTGTGCTCCATTGGTAAATATCATTTTAGCAATTTGTTAGTGAAGTTTCTATCAATATCTATAGGCAACTTTATCAGTTCTTTGTTGGTGAACTCCTTATGCAAATGTAATTTTCCATGATCTTTCCTCTATAGCTAACTCTCATTACAGAGTTATCAACAGATTATATCATGTTGAAAGGTCCTAAGACTTTTCTAGTTAGGTAACGATAGAGGTTCTAAGTCACAATCCAAAATCCAAATTTATACCTTTAGGGCAATTCTTAGGTGCTGTTTATTTTTCTGCAGAAAAACGTCTGCATTCTGCGTATCACATCTGCAGACATCTATGGCAGATAAGGTGGAACAAACGTCTGTAGTCTGTAAAAAAAGACTTTTTACTATTTTCAAATTTACAGAATGCTGAAATATTCTGTAATTAAAGTAAACCTTTCTTTAAAAGTTTAAAAAGAACTTAATATATAAATAAAAGTCGTACAAATACATTATAATATAAACAAAAGTTATACAATACTGCAATAATATTCATAAAACCATACAAATACATTTTTCAATCATTTATTCGACATTCTACATTAACTTCTCAACAATTTTATCTCGTAACTGAGTCATATATTCCCGATCTGATGTGGCACCATGTTCTTCAACATCATTTTCATCAGCATCATTGTGCATATGACAATTTTCAAAAAATACATTGGGTTGATAGTAGTGTGAAAAATAGTCATCGTTGAGACCCTTTTTTCTTATTAAATTATGTAGCGCGAAACATGCAATGGTAATGTTCCTTTGTGTAACTTACAGAAATGGTGTCATCCTCTTCAATATAGGGAACCGTGCTTTCCAGACAACAAACGAACGCTCAATAACGTATCGTAGTTTTGTATGTGCATGGTTAAATTTTTCTTTATTGGTCAATGCATGACTGTAGAGAATTATGAAGGCTGAAGCAACCAAAGTCCTTCAGCGAACTTCAGCTATTGTGACAACCGCTGTTGTCTTCAGCTGTTGTTTTCAGACTTAGTCTTCAGCTGTTGTCTTCAGACTTAGTCTTCAGCTGTTGTCTTCAGACTTAGTCTTCAGCTGTTGTCTTCAGACTTAGTCTTCAGCTGTTGTCTTCAGACTTAGTCTTCAGCTGTTGTCTTCAGACTTAGTCTTCAGCTGTTGTCTTCAGACTTAGTCTTCA
>BJCM01066008.1:0-18025 GCA_018326385.1 Flaveria bidentis | reverse complement strand
TTATTATTATTATTATTGTTATTAATAATAATATCATTGTATGACTTTACGTGGTGTGGTTACGATTATAAACGTAAAGTATTATCATTAATAAGTGGAAGATTAATGATGAAGAAAAGTGGAACGCAAATGAATAATAAAAGTCTTGCAAGAAAATGTATGGAGGCGCACGTCCTTGTTGTCGTTAGCTCAACTGTGATGCGGGTTCACTACCCCAAAGGATGCACACAGGGTCAATCGTGAGATTGGCAAATGGGGTGAGCAACCTTGTTGTTGCAAAAGACTCGGTTAACAGGCAATCCTTGAGATTGTCAATGGGGTGAGCAACCTTGTTGTTGCAAAAGACTCGGTTAACATGCAATCCTTGAGATTGCCAATGAGGTGAGCGGCCCTGTTGCCGCAAAACACTCGGAAAGATAATGATAAAAGTGAGAAATGAAGGAAAAGATAAATAAAGCTATACCTTGTTGTATGTATAATGTATGCTCATGTAATGAACTATAAAAGGAAGGATTTTAATGAAAATAATATTTTCATATATATATTACTCAAGGTACTTTAATGCTTTTAAAAAAAACTAGAACTCACTCAGCAACGCTGACTTTTATACATTTTCAGTTGGCAGGCAATTTTGTTGCTGAGGATGGCACGTGGGGGAAGCTACTCGGCAGGGCAAGACTGACATCCATTCTTAATAGAAATCACCGTTGTTTTGTAATGCAGTTAAAGTATTCTTTTGTGAACTGACTAAACCAAGGTGTATTACTTAACAATAGTGTTTATAATCAGATGAATGGCTTTTGTTAAAATTAATTTCGCTGCTTAAATTTGTAAGCTTATAATGTTTTATGTAATTACAATGGTGAATGGCCAATTGTGAGGTCTCCGGGAACGAGGCCTTACAACTCTGCTGTGATATTTTAGCAAATTTAAATGTATGTTTTATGTTTTAGGTGTAATGATTGTCCAATTGTAAGCGTCCCGGGGATGGGGCCTTACATCATCCAGCTGAGAACATCATAGGAGAAGCCTCTAAAGGTATGAGAACAAGAGGACAAACTCATAACGGGAATGTCTATTTGTACTCATGCTTTTAGTTTCAGATGGAACTCAAGAAAGTAGAAGAAGCCTTAAAGGATAGTAGCTAGGTTGAATTAATTGAAGAGGAATTGTTTCAATTCAAAAGACAAAAGGTTTGGAACCTATATTCACTACCATCTGGTCAAGTACCAATAGGCACTAAATGGGTCTTGAGAAACAAGAGAGATGATAAAAGCTTGATAATCAAGAATAAGGCAATACTGGTAGTTCAAGGATACACCCAAGAGGAAGAAATTGATTACACTGCTGTCTTTGCACTGGTTGCAAGACTTGAGGCAGTGAGGATCTTTCTTGCTTATGTTGCATCCAGAAATTTTAGTGTCTAGCAACTTGATGTCAAGCGTGACTTTCTATATGCAAATATGGATAAGGAGGTCTATGTGTGTCAACCTATAGGATTTGAAGATCCACAACACCCCAACTATGTGTGCAAGCTGGATAAAGCTCTATATGGGCTGCACCAAGTACCTAGGATGTGGTATGAGACTTTGTCTCAATTTCTCCTGAAAACTGGCTACACAAGAGGCAACATTGACAAGACTTTATTCATAAAGAAGTCTGGGAAAGATATTTTGCTCGTCCAAGTCTATGTTGATAACATCATATTTGGTTCCTCAACTGACCAAATGTGCAAAGACTTTGAGAGCATCATGAAGAAGAAATTCGAGATTAGTTCCATAGGAAAGATGGATTTCTTCTTTGGAATTCAGGTAAAACAGATGAAGGAAGGTCTCTTTATCAATCAATCTAAGTATGTATCTAGCATCTTAGAGAGATTTGATATGAAAGATTGTAAGCCAACCAAGACACCCATACCCAGAAACTACAATCTTTGTCCTGACTCTAAGGGGGAGGATACTAATCAACATTAGTATAGGACAATCATCGGGTCTCTGATGTATCTCACTATGAGTAGACCTGATATCATGTTTGCCATATGCATTTGTGCAAGATATCAGACCGCTCCAAAGGTGTCTCACCTAGTTACTGCCAAGAGAATCCTTAGATACCTTAAAGGAGCACCTAAACTAGGCCTTTGGTGTCCAAAGAACAACAATTTTAATCTCTATGGTTATTTTGATAGTGACTATGGTGGTTGCAACATCAACAAGAAATCAACATCAAGTGGATGTCAATTTCTTGGTGGAAGGATTATCTCATGGAAATACAAGAAGTAATCATGTGTCTCTACATCTATTGCTAAAGCTGAATACATTATTGCTTCAAGTTGTTGTGCTTAGCTACTATCGATTCAGAAAAGACTATGGATTCAACTTCATGAACACTCCTATCCACAATGACAACAATAGTGCTATGTCCATTACTGAAAATCCAGTGAAGCACTCCAAGATAAAGCATATTGACATTAGGTATTATTTCATAAGAGATGTTCATGAGAAAAATCTATTAAGCTAATCAAAGTTGATTCAAATGAACAATATGTTGATTTGTTTACCAAAGCCTTTGATGAACAAAGATTTAAGTATCTTGTTACAGATATTGGGATAATAAATATTAATTAGTCAATCTCCTTTGAAAATCTTTTTCAACTATGAAATGTCATTTTTCAAAACAATCTAAGCCCTATTGCAAAAGGTTTTTCTCTTGAAATTTTTCTAAGTATATATTCTTCCAAAGAGAATTAACCCTCGAAAGATGTTTCATACATCTTCCAAAGCAAAATTTCTCCAAGAGAAATCTTCTTCTTGGAAGAATTTTTAGTCTTGGAAGAAACGATTGATAATTTATTAGATCTACTTCCGAAGCTTATAAATTCTACATTCAGAAAGCACTTTACTCTTGGAAGTAAGAAATTACCTTTGGAACTTATGTTGGCTTCGGAAGAAGGTTACCTTCGAAAATCTCTTATACTCGAAAGAAGACCTTACTGTGTAACATAAATCTTTGGGCCTCACAACTTTAAAGGTAAAGATTTTCTTAATGATGTCAGAATATTTTAAATGGTTTTAACCTTGCCGCCCTTGTCACATCATACTTAAACCATCACTTCACCTTATCCATCTGCCATACTCACCCATTTATATATTTCGACTTACCCATTTTAATCTTTTTACTGATTTCACTACCCAAAGCTTTCTTCATCTCCAATTTACCTAAATCATGCTCATTTCTTTGTTCTTTCTCAAATGTTGCTTAACCCCGAGCACAATCAAGTCGTATTCTTGGATTCATTAATGGATGTTGACTTCTCTAAAATTATCTCCTTTTTGACCCAATCCACTTACTTCATAGCCCTAAATGTGAACCCCACTGTGTATTCAAACCACATGACTGATTTTTAGGGGAATGCATAGATCATAACCCAGAATAGGGTTAGGGTTTTGAGGTCTAGTATCTGTGAATAAGAGTTGATTGTATCTGAACAGCTCATCAGGGAGAATCTCGAGCTCCATGATGATGGTTCTCTGATGGAGTTCCCCAAGACTGATGTTGATGAAACCTATATCCTAATGGGATGTGGCGGTGATGTTAGCAGATACACTGTTTACAAGTTCAACTTCTCATACCAGTGGAAATTCCTGCTACACATTGTCCTGTACTTCCTTTCTAACAAGTCAAGGGGATGGGATCAAATCCCTTATGAACTAGGTTGTCTAGTTCATGGGTTGGTAAGACGCCTACGCTTTAACTATTCCAAATTTGTGTTGACCAATTTGATGGGCAACCTTTAAAGGGAGACATTCTGCATGTATCCCAGGTTCATCCAACACCTAATCAACTGTGAGTTAGACCAGAGAAAGCTTGTCTGCGCAACTACTCTTCCAATCCCTCACATGAGGCCGACCATCTTCAAGATTCTGAAAATGATGTCCACCAACTTCACTGGAAGAGACACTCCACTTTTGCCAGGTATGATTGAGTGCATAACTCCTGGTGACATCCCTATTAACCCCACAGGTGATGAACCCACAGCAACAACCACCCTCACATTGCCAGTTCTACCTTCTTATCCCATCAAATACACATATCAGAGATGCCCAAAATGAACCCTTGATCAGTCTACTTTGATTGATCAAGCTCCTCCTATTCTACCCAAAAAGACTGGAGTGGAAACATGGGCTCCCACTCAGTCTGAGGTCTCACCATCCTTCAAAATTGACCTTAACATGGTATTTGAGTTTCTTAGTCTCAATCCCCTAAGCCCAAAACCGAAGTTGATAGCCCGAAACCAAAGCTGATAGCCCTCAAGTTGAGTCTCTTTACTCCCCTGAGTAGCCAAAAAGGGACAACCACACCATAGGCTCAATGCCTATAGATATTGATCAAGGTCCCAGGTCAATAGGTATAACTTCTATATTCTTTACTAACCTATTGATTAGAACTGATAAGGAAATTATGTCTCTTTATGGCAATGAATTTTATCCACAACACCCTCTTAAGGATCAACAGAGCCTAGAGGGACCTCTTATCTCTAACCCTCATCAGCAAAAACCTACTAAGGTGAGTCCCTCTGATGTGAAGGCCCCTCATGTAGATTCAGTTGCCACTACAAAAGGAGCCTCATTGGATCCTCAGGGCAGTGGTAACATCTTTGAGTCTGAATCTACGAAAACCATGCCATTTGATGCCTCTAAAAGAGACATCATTTGGCATAGGAAACTAGGGTGCCAAGAAACCATATCTGGTGATAAGGATGAGCATACTAGGTATGTTACCTTATCTCCCCGTGATTCTTCAAAAGAAGATGAGGGAAGTCTGCAACTCACCAATCAAGACCTACTTTCTAAAGTCTCAAACCTTGAATCTGATATTAAGACTTTAGAGGATAGTTCTGCCACTTAGTAACTTGAGATTGACAATCTTAAAGCTCAACTAGCTGAGAACCAGATTAAGAGATCTATTAGGCACATACCCATTCAGGTCTCAATGACCTCTTCCTCTAGCTCATCTAGCTCTCAAGATGATGCTACCAAAAAGGGGGAGAGTGTCAGGAGTCAAACACATGTGGAACCACAGAGCCAAGCTTTAACATCTCTAGCTTCAAGATACTTTGCTCATCAAGCAACAATTTTTCATGAGCCTCCTCTAATTGTTCTTCAAATAGATCAAAGGATGCTCCAAGATCTGAGCAGGTTCTTCTCCAAGTTCTTGCTTGGATCTTCCAACAAATAGCAAAGCCCTGATGTTGTTGTGGCATACTTTGGAGCTGAAGAGCTTTAGAGATTGAATGCACCTTCTACCGTTGTCAAAGAATTTGGTTATCCTAAGATCTACATGGAACCTGAGACTAATTTCGAAGGGGAAATGGAAACTGATGGCCCAACAACTAAAACAGTTGAGAAAGAGAGTGCATTGCCATAGACTTCCAAAGCAGAAGTCAATGCCTCGGAAAAACAATTTCAATCTTCCGAAGCTGAGATGGAAGATACGGAAGGACTATTCCTTATCCAAGGATCTGGTTATCACAAATGCAATCCTAGAACTTGCATCTGAGGTAAATAGTGGATTTTCTTAGCTAACCTCTCACTTAAACAACTTCACTACAACAAGCTCCAAGCACTATCTCTCAACCTGAAACTTCCATCCAAGAACCCCCATAGTCTAGCACATCCAAAAATGTGAAAGAAAAAGGAAGATGACTGCTGAAGAGCTTCAGGAGGAAGAAAAATTATAAAAAGTTTAAATAAAAGGTAGAGTTTCGACTAGGAAGCTGATACCTACAAGTAGCAAAACACCTGCAACCAACCAGAAGGCTACCAACAACCGGAGAAAGGTGGAATCATTTACAGACTTGCTAAGCTTGGAGCTGTCAATAAAGAAGTGCTTCTACTACCATTAGAGGAGCTAATTGAATTTGAGAAGACAACGCAACTGCAAATTGAACAAAAAGAAGAAGCAGCAAGGTTGCCCCTAGAAGAAGAGAGGGAGAAGAAGGAAAGGGAGGCTAATTTGCAAAAAAAGAGGGACAGGATAAATTTCCTGATCTCCGGATGTTTCTCTCCAAAAGACTTGTCTCCACATAACAATTATATCATCTTATGGCTCTTCAACAAAGAGAAAGATCAAAAGGAGAAGAAGAAGAAGAAGAAAACTACAAAGGAGAAACTGAGGGAGAAGAAGAAGCAGGACTCGCTCATGGCTTCTCTGGCAGGCAGGTAGGTCCTATGTCTAAAAAGGTCTTGCAGCAACATGTTAGTGACATCAAGGCTGACATTCGCCAGGGAAAAGGAAGGAGATATATAGAAGGGGACATGGGATGACCTTCAAGCCAACACCTCAATCTCAACCACAACCTGAACCAACCCCTTTCCTACTTCCTAGTAAAACCGAACCTACCATTGAACCTTACACCCCTGAACCTACACCATCCTCCAATCCCACACCATCACCACAACCACCTCAACTACCCATCCTCAAGCCCAAAACACTTCCCAGAACCTAAGGACCACTACCTACCTAACAACCACTAAAACCATCCCATAGCCTTCCAAACATCTCTCCTTAGAGGAGTTTAAGGAGATAAAAATGAAGCTCACCAAGTGTACAACCTTGAGTGACATCTCTTGTGAGGAGGAGTCTGTAAAATTGACTTATGTTGATGGCTTCTCATGTTCCCTTAAAAGAGATGAATTTCTTGATCTGCCTAGAGGTTTATTGGACCAAGCTGTAAAACTCCTTTGCCTCAACTCTAATTCCTTAAATGATAAAGAGAAGAAGCTGAGAAGAAGGCTGGCGACTACTGGATTACAAGAAAGCGAATAGAGTGTCAATTAATTCTCTTCTGCCAAGAAAGAAGATCATAAGAAAGAAGATCATCTAGTGGAGGTTCGAATACTCTTCTCATAACTTTGTTGTTGAGAGCGAGAATGGAGAAATAAACAGGCTAAATGCCTTATCTCTACTACACTTAAGCAGATTTGATATTGTTGAGTTAGTAGAGAAGCCATTCTCCAACCCCCTCCAACTCCGAGATAGTTGCTCATATGAGGAATCATTTAAGCAGCCTTTATCTAGCCGAGCTAAATGCAAGAACCTAGATTGAAGAGGAGCTAAAACTGAAAGAGGAAGAGAGGAAATGATCAGCAACCAAAGGCAAATCCTTTCTTCAAATGGTTGAAGGTCTCAACCTTGAAACAATAGTTAGATGGGAGTATGACTATAACTCCCATAAACTAACTCTTTTCAGGGGGGCGCAACAAACGGTGCATGTCATTTAGAGTGACAGACTAGATCTTTTGTTCACTAATGACTTGTAAAACTTCACAACACAACTTTAGGGAAGAACAAAGAAACAGATAAACATCTTTTGTCCCTAGTGTTGAAGGTTTTAAGAAGTAGGAATAAGTGAGCTTTTGGTAGCATCAACCTAGGGGGAGTTTGTTGGATCAAGAAAGGCTGGTACAACCAAAACTAAACAATTACAGAATTTTTGGTGCTGCTAAAAAGGACTTCTGAAGCTAAGTGCGAAACTTCCGAAGACAAATAGAGTCCTTCGAAGACAAGTTCAAGAACAACTTTCGAAGGAAAACTCCAACTTCCGAAGACAAAATCTTCTCTTCCGAAGTTCAAGACTTAGAAGATTTCAAGATAATGACTTCTGAAGTAGAAGTCCCCAAGCCTCGGAAGAAGTAAGTCTCTTCCGAATAATAATTGACCTTGGAAGAACTTGTTCTTCTAAAGCCAAATAACCTTCGAAAGACACTGCTATGAACCAGTGGACATAAGTATGGTCCTTCTAACACTCCGCTGCAGACCTCTGATATACTGCATAGCGCTTTCTTAAAAGGCTATGTGGTTGACCATACTTTATTCCACTATTCACATTTATCAGATAATACAGTTACTAACTTTAGTTGGTGATGAAAGGTAAGTCACGGACATGTCATGACTACCTAATCTTAGATATGACATTATCTAAGATCCTTTAAATTTAGGTTTGTAGTATTTGCTTTAGTTATAGGTTTCTAGTTGGTATCAAAGTATATCCGGCTATAGTTGATAGTATATATAGTTTCTTATTGTAACTCTTAGAACATGCTTGTAAGAGTCTTGTAATACTTTGAGTTGAGAAGTAATATATACAAGCACCCGAAAAATTATTTTTTTGTGTTCTTTGTTACTTAGTATATTATTATCAACTCATAGAAGAGATTTTGTTTCATCTAAAACCGTGTGTAAGTGAGTTTGAGAGAATAACAAAGTATTAATGACAAACATCAATCTTACAGTTAGACTTACGCTGTGAATTTAGATTACTATGTGTTCTGTATATCTGATGCGTAACACTCCCTAGGGTATACTCTGAGAGGTGTGCGTTACAAAAGCCGAAATTAAAGTCCAAAAAATAGCTACACACTGAAATTTCTAAAATATCCATGACACTGTTCATTTTCCATAAGATTTAATTATAGAGTAATAATAATCGAGAAGTTCTCATTTACGTTGATGCAGTTTTGATAAATTATTGTTAAATTTTAGATTAAAAATCAACAAAAGTCAAAGGTTTTATTAGAACCGAAATTACATAAGCCTTGTGTTCGTAGTCTAAATTATTGGTCTCAAAGGACATGTATTCCCATTTTGGCAAACATCAATTATTAATATAGTTACCCACATTGACATTGGCATCAGTCTTTGGGGCAGAAATATATATATAAATCAATAAACAAAATTAAAATTAAAAACAAAACACGGGCCAAAAAATAGAAAAAAATAAGGCGAAGATCTCACGAACGAGAGAAAAATCCAACAATTGAGGTGCAAAATAGTGTATTAAACTTCAATTTGTTATCTACAAATGAAGAACAACGACCAGGCAATCATCTGTCACTTTAAAACTTCATTACTTTTGTTTTATATTTCAACCGTATTTTAATCCTATTAATGGAATTTTGAAAATTAAACATATGTTTGACATCCTATGACTTTTACATATGACATATGACGATTTATATATGTTGGTTGGTTTTGGTTTTTGATTATCATTTTTGGAACTTCAGGTGATTTCATTTAAAACTTCATAATACTTTGTAAATTATATAGAGATTGCTAGCATTAATACAATGTTAAGAACAAATAAGCAGTAGACATCAAGAAAATAGCATACGCTAGCTTTATCACTCGATTTTTGCTCCACATGAACATGGTTGCTTTTATCTCATCCAAAACCTTGGTCAGATGACAATTCTTGTCTTTGAGAAGTTTATCATTACGAGCTTTTCAAATGCACAATAATCTATCGGTTTAGGTTAGTTAAACATCTACGTGACTTCAAGTTTTAAAGCAGCGATTTCTCCGTCATGTTAAGCCAAAACAACATGTATATCTGCTCCCATTCTCCTTCGCCAAATCACAGTAAAAAAGCAGATGATTTACTATTTCTTTCATTCGTGCATTCCAAATACAACCCACATGATTAATAATCATACCTCTTCTATAACGCCTCCTTTGTTGATAGTCTATTTAAAGCCGTCCTCCACTTGAAGAATTAGACGTTCTTCTCGATCCAGTTTGACCATAAATGATTTTAGCAAAGCTACCCAAATTGCTTCCCCTATATGACTTTTTGTAGCGATAAAGTGAGTACTTTTAAATTATAGGTTTCGGATTCATGCGTTGTCTACTACTTATTGTTTCAAAGCGAGTACCCTCTTTCCTAAAGCGATTTCATCCACTTTGGTCATTCGATTTGCGTGCTACGAGCATTGGGGGTTGCCTTCCAAGATACAATGAAGCAACAGATGTAGAATTGTTACGACAAGGATTTCTTATACCCAAATGATTGTTCTCGTGAGTAACAAAACACTTATATTTCCTGTATATTAAAAGAGAGTTTCATAAAACATTTGTGTCAAATATCTAATGTGGGCATGAAACTTGGATAATTATAAAATGAAATACTTGGGTATTGAGGAAGCGCCTTCCTACTATGGAGGCGTTGTTAAGGTGTATAATGTTGTTTGAATGAGATCTATTTTGTCACATTTTGTTTTATTGAGATCTGTGTTGTCACGTTCAAACAAACGTGACAATACGAACGTGACAACAATATACTTCAATCAATCAATCAAATAAAACGTGACAACAACATATCTCAATCCTAAAGCAACCCTCAATTGAATAAAGGTATGTGTTAGAACAAATTGTGAAGGTTAATTGAAATCTCATAGCAGACCTCAATCAAACAATATGAGTTAGAGTTAATCGAAGCTTTTAAATTGAAGCGCCCGGTCTCACTAGTCACTTCATGTTTTTTAGTTTTAATTGAACATTAATTGATTAATTTGGTTTAATTAGATAATTAGGGTGTTGAAAAACACTAAACACCCTCATATATAATGGAGATTTTAATGGAGTTAATAGAGTGGATGAAAATGAAAACATTTGTTCAGATCGTGCTGAAGAAAAAGAACAAATGATGAATGTGAATGTGATTGATCGTGTATACTGTAATAACAAAAATGTTATAAAACTAGGGACGGAAATAGCAATTTAACAAAGAAAATGATGATTTTACACCTGGTGGTAATGGGCATTATCTAGGGATTTGAACGGAATGGTTGTTTGACATAAAACCAGGGACAAAAAAACATTTACCTCTTATATAAATTATAGTGTATATAAAAATTCTAGCCAAAATACCCCATAATATATATTGTTCACTTGCCAAAACTAAGCATATATTCAAAGAACTTGTGACTTAAATCTAGCTCGTAAAAGCTAGCTCGACTTGACTTTTTTACAAACCGAGCCAACTCAGTTCGGCTCATTTAAAAACCAAGCAGAGCCAAGCTAGACTATTTCAGCTTTGCTCGTGAACAACATTACAAATGTGTGATTTGTTGTTTATATTAGTAGGGCAGAAGTATTTGTGCTTTCCTCATATATGTCAATTATATTATTTTTTTGATATTTTTTTTTCAAAATAGTGGGTACAGAAGTGTATATAACAATAGTATAAGGGTTAGATATGTGATTAGGAAGAAGTATTAACCAAACCATGCTTTGTTTGTTAATCAATTGGTTAGTTGGTTGTTCGGGTAGTATTATACAGGGATGTATTCATTGGGGTTTGCTTAATCCTTCTCCAACTTCTCCCTAAGTTCATATAATTCTTTTTGTGTTTGACAAACTTTTTGATCAATGAAGATTTCAAACAGCTTCTTTTTGGATTTGAGTTCTTTAGTGTTTTAGTTACAAGAATTGGTATCAAAGCCACAATCAAGGGCTCGATTCAAAGACCAGAAATCAAAGATCGGATCAGATCAAATTACTAATTATAGTGCCTATCAAATGTGACATCTGATAATTTTTCGTTACCAAACTCCGTCGGTTTCGTTATGTCTTGCATACACATGTCGTGATCACACACTAGTTTTCGGTGAATGTTGGTGACTAAATAAAACAAATCTATGATAAACAATAATAAACTAATTAATAATATTTATTATTAGTTATGATTATGTGATTCATGATTTAATAGAATTTTAAATGTTAATTTTGTGAATTTTACGCGATAACGTGACAACATGTTATATATATTTCATGTGTTGTGAGAATTAGTGTAAATGTTTATGATTTATTATTATTGACTAATAATACTTATAACTAGTAGTTAAAATTATTTAAAAAGTGCTAAAAAGATTGGTATTTTATAAAATAAAATAAAGGGGTTATTTTGTAACTACCATTAAACTAAATATTATCTAAATTACAACCCTAATGCCCACCCAAACCCCTATTGCGGCCGAAACCAATCCCAAACCCCCCATCCCATTCGATTTTGAGCAATAACACACACAAACATTTGGATTTGAGCAATATAAGTGATTGTAAGGTGTTTTACAAGTTTAATTGTTGATTTCTACACGTTTAGAGGTATGTTTTATCATGTTGTTCATAGTTTTGATTCTAGATGAACCCTAATCAGAAAATTGGTGATGAAAACATGAAATTGATGATTGTTAGTTGTTCATATGATGTTAGTTAGGTTGTATGAATGCTAGACTATATTGATTATGCAAGAAATCCATGGATTGATCATCTAGTTCATACATTGTCATAAGAGAAAACTTTTTGTTCTTGGAATACATGATTTGATGATGTTATGATGTTACATACAATGCTTGGATGTTAGTTTAATTGAATCATGCAAGAAATTCATGAATTTGAGGTGTTGATCATGACTTACTAAAAGTACAAAGTTTTATGGATGATGTTTGGGAATTTGAATGATTTGGTGATGATTAGTATGTTAGAATGAATGTTTTGAACTTGAGTAGGTATAAAATTGTTGAAATTGTGATTGAATTGGATGTTAGATCACTTTTGGGTGTTACCTGCCCAAAAGAGAAACTTTATTTTTGTAGAAATTTAGATATGGTGATTTGGGCATGCTTATGATGTTAGGATCATGTTAGTGTGACTGTTGATGATGTTTGATGTCATAGAATGTGTTATTTGAATTGCATTGATGCTTGGTTGATCATGTAAGGAATATAGGTTGTGGTGATCATACATGATGAACTATGGTTAGTGATTAGGAGATCATGTTTGGGATTATATAGATGAAAGTGTATATCACCGGTTTGTTGGCCGGAAGTTGGTGATAATCAATTGACTAGTCCTGAGTTGATACATGAGACCATTGAGAAAATAGTACAGATACGAAACCGTATGGCTACAGCACAAGATAGACAAAAGAGTTATGCAGACAAGCAATGGAAACCTTTGGAATTTCAGGTTGGTGATAAGGTTTTGCTGAAAGTATCACTGTGGAAAGGTGTTATTCGGTTTGAAAAAAGAGGCAAATTGAATCCAAGATACTTTGGACTATTTGAGATGCTGGAAAGAATAGGTCCAGTGGCATATCGATTGGACTTACCTGATTCACTCAGTAGCGTTCACAACGTATTTCAGGTCTCAAATATGAAGAAGTGTTTGTCTAATGAGACACTAGTTGTACCACTTTATGAAGTACAATTAGATGACCAATTACGATTTGTGGAAGAATCTGTTGAAGTAATGGATCATGAAGTCAAGACTCTTAAGCAAAATAAGATACCTATATTCAAAGTTCGTTGGAACTCAGACGTGAACTGGAATTCATGTAGGAACGTGAGGATCAGATGAAGCTTAAGTATCCTCACCTATTCAAAATGACAACGCTAGCCAGGCAAGGTACTGATAAAATGTCGGTACGAAATTTCTTTCAACATGGGGATGATATGACAACTCACTAGATTTCGTTATGCCAATGCAATAAACCAGGGATGTAGCACAACCATGTAATGCAATTTTTGGGACGAAAATTATTTCAACATGGGGATAATGTAACATCCGATAATTTTCCATTACCAAATTTTGTTAGTTCTCTTAGGTTTTACATACACGTGTTGTGATCACACACTAGTTGTCATTGAACGTTGGTGACTAAATAAAACTAATCTATGATAACAATAATAATCTAATTCATAATGTTGATTGTGGATGAGGTTTGGGAATTTTAATGATTTAGTGATGATTACTAAGTTAGAATGAATATTGCGAACTTGATTAGGTATAAAATTGATGAAATTATGATTGAGTTGGATGTTAGATCACTTTTGGGTGTTACCTGCCCAAAAGAAAAACTTTATTTTTGTAGAACTTTAGATATGGTGATTTGGGCATGCTTATGATGTTAGGATCATGTTAGTGTGATTGTTGATGATGTTTGATGTGATAAAATGTGTTAATTGAATTACATGGATGCTTGGTTGATCATGTAAGGAATATAGGTTGTGGTGATCAAACATGATGAACTATGGTTAGTGATTAGGAGATTATGTTTGGATTTGGATTAATTGTCACTATGAATGTTGGTTGGAATGAACTAAGTGAATGAATGAAATTGTGATTGTCTTACACGCATGTAAATCTGAGGCCCCTACTTAGTAGGATTGGCAGGGTTTAGGATGTGAAGTCGTGAGTGGTTCCACACGGCATCTAGTCCATGATTAGACTTCACGTATGAACTATTGTTAAGATATATATATATATATATATATATATATATACATATATATATATATATACATATATATATATACATATATATATATATACACATATATATATACATATATTTGTGTTGAACATGTTGGTTGTTTGAGATTTGCATAAGTGTATGATGATCTAATATTGCATGATGACCTAGGTAGAAATTGGGTTGATGATATGATACACGTGAATAACCTATGTGATATTTGTAAGGATTCCAACAAGTCTGATGTAGTCAAAACATTCATAGCATCCAAAGTCTCTCTCCATGCATGCACTAAATTACTGAAGTAGAAATGCTTCAGAAGATTTACACCTCACAACAGAAATACTCTAAGTGTAAAATCTTCCGAAGCCAAGACCAACATCTTCCGAAGCCAAATATGAAGTCTTCCAAAGTTACAGTGACAAAGTCTTCCGAAGTCAATTTATAAAGACAGATTCCTTCCGAAGACTTTTATGTACTTGCTATTATCCGATGTACTTTTCCATAAAGTTGGACCACCTTTCCGCTGCAACTCTATTTGACTCACCAACTTTCACAAGTTGGTGAAAAGGTCCATGCTTTTGGAAAATTGTACAGTGAGGTCTTGAGTTTGAGCTTTCTACTTTATGTATTTTATCCTTTTTGTAATATATTAGGATATGAGCTATGACATGTCATAGTCACAAGTCAAAAGACAATCTGCCTTTTGACTCTACATTTGATTTTGTTGTCTAGTCTTATGTATCCAGTTAGCCTTATGGCCGGCTGTAGGATATAGTATAAGTATCTCAAGTACTTGTAACTTTCTATTATGCTTTGTAACACTTTGTAATAGAACTTGAGAAGCAATATAATGTATTCTTGAAAACCAAATACTTGTGTTATTATCTTGTTTTGTCTCTCTTTTACTTGTGTTCTTAGCATCTCTTATACTAGTTAACCAGTTCCCTATTTGATCTGTTAAGTGTTCTAAAGAACTCTCTATATCAGCCTTGGTGATAGCTGCCATTTGAGTTGTTAAGTGTTTTGTGTGTGCGAGGGATCTAAAGATGGCGAGATCGTATATCAAGAGCCTGGAAAGCTCTAATACCAAATGTAGGACTGTTACAATACAAATGAGGAGAGTTCTTTAAAACACTTAACAGATCAAATATGAAACTGGTTAACTACTATAAGAGATGCTAAGGACACAAGTAAAAGAGAGATAGAACAAGATACCAACACAAGTATTTGGTTTTCAAGAATGCAGTATATTGCTTCTCAAGTTTTATTATAAAGTGTTACAAAGCATATTAGAAAGTTACAAGTAGTTAAGATACTTACACTACATTCCATAGCCGGCCATAATTTGAAGGCCAGATGGATACATAAGACTAGACAACAAAATCAAATGTAGAGTCAAAAGGAAGATTTCCTTTTGACTTGTGACTATGACATGCCATAGCTCACATCTTAATATATTACAAAAAGGATAAAGTACATAGAGTAGAAAGCTCAGACTCAAGACCTCAATGTACAGTTTTGCACAAGCATGGACCTTTTCACCATCTTGTGAAAGTTGGTGAGTCAAATAGAGTTGCAGCGGAAAAGTAGTCTAGCTTTATGGAAAAGTACATCAAATAATAGCATGTACATAAAAGTCTTCGGAAGAAATCTATCTTCATAAATTTGCTTTGGAAAACTTTGTCTTTGAAGCTTCCGAAGACTTTGTATTTGGCTTCGGAAGATATTGATCTTGGCTTCGGAAGATTTTACACTTAGAGTATTTCTAATGTGAGGTGTAAAACTTCCGAAGCATTTTTATTTCAGTAACTTAGTGCGTGCATGCATGCAGAGAGACTTTGGATGCTTTGAATGTTTTGACTACATCAGATTTGTAGGAATCCTTACAAACTCCCTTTAGGCTGATGCTACCAAAACATTTGAAGTTCTTAATCAGTTGACGGTCCTCATCATGATGATGACCAGGCCTTTCTTCATTAGATGGTTAGGATCACTTAGACTTTTATAGTATCTTCTCATTTCAAAGAGATAATGCAGAGGTAGATTGTATAAGTCTTGCCATATGTAGACATTTTCACCACCTTGATCTCTAATCACATGCCATCTTTCTGGATTAGTTGTGAAGGTCTAGGATAAGATAGGTCCCTTAGAAGTAAGAGAAGACACTTGAATTGGAGTTGATTGTGCTGCCTCTTCATGCACTTCCTCAGGTTGATCTGACTCACCCTGAGGTATGGAGGTGGATGGTTTAGACTTCTTCTTCTTCTTTGATTTTGGTCAAGAAGCCATCCTCTTCCTCCTCTTTGAAGGCTTTAACTGAGAAGACTGGTCTACAGCACCTTGTTGATCAGTCTTGTCTTGTTCAGTTGGGTGTTCCTCCCTCACAGATTCAGAAAGAGAGGGAGTTTGACCCGTCTGTGGATCAGAAGATAAAGCTTGCTGAGGCTCAACAGGAGGTCCAGGTTGATTTGTCTCAAAAGGTTCAACCTTAACCTCTACTTCTTGAGGGACCTGACTTGGTGAGGAGTGTAAGTCAACAAGTTCTCCTTTTTTGATCTTTTGCTTGATCACCCTAATGTGCTTATCTATAGTAGATAAAGACATAGGACCAAGTCTTCTTCCGGAGAATCCATACAGCTTCAAGAAGCTCATCATGCTTTGTCTGTCAGCAGACTTCTTCATGCTCTTCTGAATGATGGCCCTTGACCTTACAACATCTTCCCTTAATTTTATCTTTGTTGCTTTATGTTCTTTGAGTACTTCAAGCTCAAGCTGTTTGAGATACTCAAACTCTATGTACTCAAAGGACAAGGGAAGAAGTTTAGATGCCTGGTATAGGCCTGTGGTACTCAAGTAGTTTATCATATTGATCCTATCAGTCTCTTTGTCTATTTGAGGTTCTTATGGAGCCATAACCTCTTGTGTGGGACTTTCTTGAACTGGGGAGAGACTGGGAACATGCTTGTATAATCTTTTTTGTCTCCTCTCCTCTTTGATTTGGAGAAGTAACTTTGCATCCTCTGCTTCCTTCCTCTCTCTTGACAATTCTATGTCATCCAATTCATTGAGCTCTTCTAAGGGGAGAGATATAATCTCATGAATGTCATAGTCAGGTAAGTAATTCTGACTGCCCTCAACTCATCATCTTGAGTGTTTGGTCTGTGGGTAGCCCTGATTGCAGCTTTCATGAATCTTGCAGACCTAGAGGAACTTTATCCCCTTAGCTTCCTCTTCCTCTCTCTCTCTCTCTCATCCTCCTCAATCTCCCCAGAAGTCATTTTCCTTTTCCCTTTGTCACTCACAGACCTTTAAAACTTAGGGTGGAGAGAGCTTTGGCCTTCATTGCTTGGTGTAGCCTCCAAGCTCTGGCCAGAGAGAGGTTGTGATACACCTTCACCAGCAGGTGCTTCACTGAGGGAATGAATTGCTGAAGTAGTTATAGGTGTGACAGTGCTTTCAGGCTCTACCACTAGGCCTTCAGTCAAGGTATCCCCTTCGAAGCTAATCTTAGGGTCTGCCTCAATATCCACTTGACCAATAGTATTAGCTAATTGCTTTGTCTCCTTCTAAGACTAAACTCTTCAGTAATTCTATCCTGAATCTTGTATGCCAGCATATCAACTTGTCTAGATTGGCTTGGATTGACAAGTGGTATGTTGATCAGGTCAAGACCTTCATAGTACTTCAAGGTCTGAAAATTAAAGACTTCTTGCTGCCCTTGAACTCTTTGAAGAATAAGAGCTCTTTTTTTTGCATCATACACCCACCCTATGATGTAGTTGGAAGTTCCTTGAAGTGGAGATGATACTGTGTTGGAACCCTTGGAAGATTCACATTTAGTCTTTGTGTATATATTTTATAGTTTGTACTAGTATAGGGACTAGTTTTGTAAATTGTTAGTTCCTTAATTGCTAGTATAAATAGCTTTGTCTA
>BJCM01066003.1:0-12930 GCA_018326385.1 Flaveria bidentis | reverse complement strand
TGTTAAATGAGTTCAATTTGTACGTTAAGGTACCGGATGGGTCTCGCCTTTGATTCGATCGTTTCGGTTATGAATGGACGAGTAATTAGTTGTTAAACTCAAATTAAATAACACATTCAAGTTTTCAATGATTGTTAGAACGTTTTTAATCAATTAAACGACCCAATTCAACAGGTTTTGTGTTGATTCGGTTGTAACATTTCGGTTTCAAGTGTTCTTTTAATGGAACCACCGATTCAATTGAATTAACGACGGTTATGAGTTCGATTCATGTTCTTGTTTGGAAGAGGAGAGTTTAATTTGGTTGAATTGGTGAAATTGTGGTTGTTTACCCTTGGCCGGAGCTTGGCCGGAGGGTGGTCGGCTCAGCGCCGGAAACACGGGGGAGGATTTGGGTTGGGTTTTAAAAATTACACATTGAGTCCCTATAGTTTTAAAGTTTGTTATTTTATGCAAATAACTTTCTTTAAAGTTTATAAAATGACAAA
This sequence comes from Flaveria bidentis, assembly GCA_018326385.1. Lineage (NCBI taxonomy): Eukaryota > Viridiplantae > Streptophyta > Magnoliopsida > Asterales > Asteraceae > Flaveria > Flaveria bidentis. The sequence continues at coordinate 12,442 of BJCM01066003.1, read as the reverse complement.
AATACCCCCTAACTTAATTATTATAAGTTTTTAAACATTTCAAAGATTAGTAGTTTTTATAAATTAAAATTATTATTAGTATTATTACTATTATTACTATTATTTATTATTATTATTATCAGTATTATGATTATTATTTATTTATTAAATAATAATTAACATTATTTACTTTCAAACTAAAGGATTAAAAAATAATAAGAAAATAAGCATAAATGGCCCATAATTTTAACATATGGCAACAATGGTCCTTACAATAATTTAACGAAGCTAACTTTCAATTAACGCAAAAATACAAGATGTTACATAATAAAACTTGTCCAAAATGGTTTTATACATGTTTTACTACTAAAAACTTAATTATTTACTAAAAAGATTAATAAAAGTTGAGTTGTGTTAAATAAAGTAATATTTATAAGTTAATAATATAAGAGATGGTTTTCTTTACTAGAATAAGAATATGGATATGTCTAATTACTAAAACTTAAATAAAATATTATCATAAAATCATAATTACTTATTTATTTGTTTGTTTGTTTAATCATATATTCATTTATTTATTTGTTTGTTTGTTTGTATAATACATAACTTAGTAAAATTTACGTTACATTTTTATATACTTTCACATGTTTATTTTGTATGTGTATTGTAATTGTTGTTTAAGGGATTAAATGATTGATGTAATTAATAAATATTTGTCACTTAATATAAGTTATTAAACTAAACCAAAATCACCAACGAGTCTTTTATTATATGGATTTCAAGATAGGTCTAGTGAGTTAGGTAAACAACTTACGTATTAGACTTATTACTCAACAATTAATTGATCATTTGTGTTTAGGGCGTTAATTGGTCATTTACTTTCCGGTCTCGATTTTTGCTAGATCATCTTCTTGTCGTATTTGAAGGTGAGTCCTTCGGGCCCATTTTAAATAGTGTATTTATTTTTACTGTTTTGGGGGAAAAGCATGAAAAACTATATATATGATGGATATAATGGATTAACATATGTTATGAAGGTATAAGTTGGGTCAACAGTAAAGATGTATACTATTGAGCTCCTAAATCCCTAATAATCATTAACCTCGGGGAGGCCATAGACTATATTGGTAGATCTATCGGGTTAGAATGGCTCGCTCTCGCGACCAGTCGCGCTGGTCAGGTTGTAGCGATGGAATTTATATGTTTGGACTGTTGTGGGGCAACGACGTGTTTCTTGTTTTGATTATGGACTTATGACCTAATTTAATCATAGTAAATACCTAGTCTATGTTGAGTATGTTATCTCGTTACGTCATATTGTTTTGAAACCATTTGTTTATAAGACTGAAAACCCCACCAACTTTATGTTGACTTTATTACCCTACATGCTTTTCAGGGTCATAGGTAAGCTCTATGTGGAATTTTCAAGAATAAGTCTTTGGAGGGTCAAACGTGTAAAATATATTTTAATGAATTAAAGACAATGTATTTCAACTAATATTAAGTTGTACAACATGAAAACTGTTGATAAATTGTTATGCTTATTAATATTGAGTTGTACAACATGTTCAATGCGTGGTTTTACGTAACTGATTTAAATTTGATCACGTTTGATGTTAATTGTTGGATTAACTCCAACTTTCGTTATTGACTGGGTTGAGTAAGATTGATATTCTTACTGTGAATCAAATATGATAATCAAGTCAAGGATTGAATGACAGAAACAATCAAAGAACATTCAATGCAATAATAATACTCATAAATGCTTTTGTATTTGTATATATCAAAGTTGATTTACAGAGAATAATTACAACAAAAATTATCTATCTATCAGCCGTCACCTCGGTACGAGGTTATCTATTCTATTTATAGGCAGACAAGATGCCTTTACAAAATGACTAAACTACCCCTGAACTTTTACATCAGAAACTAGTCTAAGTCTTGATCCGCATCTATGCTTGTTCATCCGCATTGACAAATGCGGATGAGATAATCTTGATCAGCATTTCTTCACTTGATCATCAGCATTAGTATTTTGGTCATCCGCATTGGTTAATGCGGATGAACAAATACTTATGCGCATTTGGTCGGTCATCCGCATTTGTCAAAGCGGATGAGCAAAGTCTTGTCCGCATCTTCTTTTGTTCTTCCGCATTAGTCAATGCGGAAGAGTAACTTCTTCAGCATTAGTATTATGTCTTCCGCATTAGTCAATGCAGAAGAGTAATACACTTGTCCGCATCAATGTTATGTCTTCCACATTAACTAATGCGGAAGATAACACTTGTTCTTTTCCTTAGCCGATTTTCATCCGCAATTCTTCTTGGACTTGTGGGATTCCAGCTGAGCAATCATCAATTCACCCATAGAGTTGGCATGTATGATCCTTTCAGGGTGTAACATAGGCTTAGAACTTGAATTAATATCTGTAATGAATGTTTATAATTCATTATTGTGCATGCATTACATGTATAGGTTAACCCATATATATGTATTGATTTATGTATGTTTGCAGATAAAACATTCTAATTGGTGAATTTCTGAAAGTGACCAAGTGTAAGAAACATCTACGGATGAACATTTTGTTCTTCCGTAGATATGTTTCTTACAAGTAAATTACATACGAAGATGTTTTTCGGATGAACAACCAGATCTGAAGAACAAGTTTGCTTTGGAAGAACAAGATTCCTACGGAAGAACAATTGCTTCGGAAGAACAAGATTCCTACGGAAGAACAATCAACTATGGAAGTCTATTCCTGTGGAGTCCAGGCACTTGTATTTAAACAATACAAGTGTTACAAGTCAACAAGGAGGTTATGCGAATCCCAAGAAATTTGATGATTCCTTAACAGAAACAATTCAAATCCCAAGAGATCCGGTGTTTCCTTAACAGAAACATTATTGTCTATAAATATGGATCCTAGGTTTCGAATCAAGGGGATTGCTACGACTGAGACGACAATCATCCAAGCAACAACATCACAACCAAACATCACATCAAATCACACAAACCAAAACCCTAGCAGCCTTCACATTATCAAACACTAAAATCATTATCATTCATTCATTCATTATTTACTCAATTGTAATCATTAACATCTTTTAAAGAAATACATTTAAATTGAATTTTTATCCGATCATTAATTGTGTTTCATTCATTATGTTCATCATTATCTTGAATAATTATTGATATTGAAATTTAATACAAACAATCAAACCAAGTTAACGTTGATTCCGCAAACGTCAACAGTAATAATTTCTTATTGCAATCCTTGGATTCACACTATCTTGATGTCATTGTATATAATGAAGTTGATCTCAGTGATGATGATATCCCAACTAGAAAAAGTTATTTGGTTGCTGAGTACAACAAAGTTATAATTAAATCAAACAAAATATTGGCAAGGATAAAAGAGGTGAAGGGAATAATAAAAGAGGAAGAGGAACTGATGAACAAACAAGAAGCATCTCTAAAATGGTTCAGAGAAGATGCTCAAACTAACAATGAAGTGATTAATGCATTACTTGAGCTGGTTAAGGAACTCAAAGAGACTATTAAACAAGAGAAGGATGAAAGAGAGAAGCTTGTTTTGAAGAACAATAGAGCTATGAAAACTTTGAATAATCAATCTACTCAGCTGGAAAGAAAAGATTCAGAGATTGATGAGCTAAAAAAGAAGATAAGTGATCTTGAATCAAATGTTGTTCCATAAAAAACAACAAAAGAATCTACTGAAACTTCAAAGAAAATCATGCAATATTCAAGAAAAAGGAAGTACTTGAAATACTTTAAGCATGAAGTGATTGATGTTGAGGAGTCACCAAAAAGAATAAAATCTACTTCTCTAGAGCACACTCCTTCAGTGGATGTTCCTACCTTGAAGCCAATATCTAATGCCGAAACTAAGAGTGATGCTGAATGGAATGAGCTTACCAAGGATGAATCTCCTAAAACAGACAAAGAATCAAAAGTTGATGAACTGCTGACCACCAAAGACAAACTAGAAGAAAGGCCAGAATCTTTAATGCATATGACCCTAATCAATTATGGCTTTCTGTATGACATGGTAGAGAGAATGAGCATGAATGAGATGAAAGATATGCTGAAGGAGTTTGAGCTAGCAAGGTTTATGATTCCTAACTGCAACTATGAAACATTCACAACCTTTCAAGCAATTTAGAAAACAATGAAGGATTTGGGTCACTATGATATAGTCAAACTCAGCAAGTATAACATGACATTTTGCTTGCAAATTCATGAGCTGAAAGGAAGATCTATGGCTGAGCTTAGAAAGATGATGGAGCATGTAATGAAGGTGGAATTGGAAACTAGAATAAAATTCAGAACCGAAGCTCTAGATCCTTCTTATGAACAACAATTAAAAACTCCTGTTGAAAAAGTAACAGTTGAAAGTTGAGATCAACATAAAGGGAAAGAAAATTGATCAAAGAACCAAGAGAGGTGATCCCTGGAAACGTATGGCCTTTGGGCACAATTAGGGGAGAGATCAATGAAGAAAAATCTTCTCTAATCTAGTTATTTGATCATATCACAACTCCCATACTGCTAAAGAGAACAAGATTATGGCCTGAAAATATGATCCTGAGTGGGATTGTGCACTTATCAAGAGAGTATCTGGAAGAGCTGAATACTTCTATTTACTTGAATCAAACTTGTTATTGCCATATGCTGACACTAAAGATCTCAGAGCTTGGTCATCTCTAACTACCCAATAAATCCAAGAGGAGAGATTTCTCCTTGGTAGTGAGCAAGTTAAAAACCAAGTTCAGAGATGTTGTATTGAAAGAAGCAAGAAGGGAGGATGCTGAGACAATAGAAGAAATCAAAGGCAAAGAAGATCAAAATCCAACTCCTCTACATTGGTTGATGATGAATTCTTGAGGAGAGTTGGATACTCAAATGGTAATACAGCTTCTATCAAGATCATTGAAGGAAATCAATACTCTCTTCCCGTAACTATGTAGGGATATGTGGAGAAGACTAAAGAGCTGGTGCTGCTTAGAAATGAAGAAAACAAGAAAGCAAGGAGTATCAGATTATTTGTTCTCCTGCATCCAAACTACACTTCTTTCCTACATGATAAATTCTTCCCATAACTCAAAGACGATCAGGCCCAAAATGACCTATGCTTGTATGTGCATATCATTGAAGTCATTGATAGAATCAATGCCAATCTTATAAGGGAAGGAAGTATGAAGCAGGGTAGTTGATTGGAACAGAGTTCAAAGAAGTAAGTGAGTTGAGAATGTCTGAGCAAGATGAGTTGGAGATAGTCCACAACATGAATGTCTTGGAAACTCTCACAAAAGAAGAAGATATTTTCGGATTGAGCTTTGATACACTACAAAATATATGTAGAATGGAGATCAAGTACAAGTACGATTATTAAAAGGATGCAGTGTCATATTTCAACAATAAAATGGTGTCAAGGTTTACAAAGCTCTTAGTTTTGAAGACCTAATTACAAGTGTCTAAGCCTAAGGGGGAGTATTACTAGATCTAGGAACAATCGGTCAAGATCATTTTATATAGGCTTAGAACTTTAATCAATACTTGTAATAAATATTTGTAATTCATTATTTTTGATGTATGCAGTATGTATATATGGTTAACCCATATATGTGTTGATTTTTGTGTATGATTGCAGGTTCAAACATAATACTTTCTCAATATATGAAATTGACTATGTGTAAGAAACATCTACAGATGAACTTTTTGTTCTTCCATAGATATCTTACAATGCATTTCATCCAAAAATCTTCTACGGATGAGCGTCGGTGTAGATAAGAGTACAAGACCAAATATTCATTGATGAAAAAAGGATAGATGTTTTTCACTAACGCTTTATTTTACTCTCAAACTCACTTACTCACACATGGTTATGGATGAAGCAAAATCTCTTCTAAAAGTTGATAATAATATATTAAGTAACAAAGATAAAAGGAAATAATTTTCAAGGTGCATGTATATATAACTTCTCAACTCAAAGTATTACAAGACTTTTAGAAACATATTACAAGAGTTACAATGAGAAACTATATATACTATCACCTACAGCCGGATATACTTTGATACCTCCTAGAAACCTATAACTAAAGCAAATAATACAAAGCTAAAGTTAAGGTATCTTAAATAATGTCTTATCTAAGATTTGGTAGTCATGATATGCCCATGACTTACATTTTGTCACCAACTAAAGTTAGTAATTGTACTAACTAATAAAGATGAATAGTAGAATAAAGTATGGTCAACTACATGGCCTTTTGAGAAAGCGTCATGCAGTATATCAGAGGTCTACAACAGAGTGTAAGAAGGATCGTACTTATGTCCACTAGTCCATAGCAGTGTCTTCCAAAGGTTAATTGGCTTCATAAGAACAAGTTCTTTCAAGGACAATTATACTTAGGAAGAGACTTACTTCTTCCAAGGCTTGGGGACTTCAACTTCGGAAGTCATCATATTGAAATCTTCTAAGTCTTGAACTTTGAAATAGAAGACTTTTTCTTCGGAAGTTGGAGTTTTCCTTTGAAAGTAGTTCTTGAACTTTTCTTCAGAAGAACTCCATTTGTCTTTGGAAGTTCCACACTTAGCTTCGGAAGTCCTTTATTAGTAGCACCAAAAATTCTCTAAGTGTTTGGTTTTGGTTGTACCAGCCTTTCTTGATCTAACAAACTCCCCCTACGCTGATGCTACTAAAACCTCACTTATTCCTGCTTCTCAAAGCCTTCGGCACCAGGGACTAATTATGCTTATCTGTTTGTTTGTTCTTCCCTGAAGTTTTGCTAGGAAGTTTGTCCAAGTCATTAGTGGACAAGAGATCTAGTCTGTCACTCTGGATGACATGCACCCTTTTTTGCGCCCCCTAAAGAGAGTTAGTTGATGAGAGTTATAGTCATACTCATATCTGGTTATGGATTCAAGGTTAGGACCTTCAACCATTTGAAGAAAGGCTTTGCCTTTGGTTATTGATCCTTTCCTCTCCTCCTCTCTCTGTTTGATCTACTTTTCAATCTTTTTCTTTGTAGTTAGCTCAGCCAGATGAAGGCTGCTTAAATGATTCCTGATGTGAGCTGCTATCTCAGAGTTAAGGGGGTTGGAGAATGGCTTCCCTGGTAACTCAGTAATATCAAATCTGCTTAAGTGTAGTAGAGATGAGGCATTGAGCCTGCTTATCTCTCGGAGACTCTCTCAATAACAAATTTGTGAGAAGAGTCTCCGAACCTCCACTGGATGATCTTCTTTCATGGCACAAAGGGATTAAATGGCACTCTATCCCCTTTCTTGGAATCTAGTCAAGCCACTAGCCTTCTTCTCAACTTCTTCTCTTCATCATTTAGGGAATCAAAGTTGAGGCCAAGGAGTTTTACAGCTTGGTCAAGTGTTCCTATAGGCAAATCAAGGAGTTGATCTCTTGTGAGGGAACATGAGGAGCCATAAACATAAGTCAAATTGACAAACTCCTCATCATAATAGATGTCATTCAAGGTTGTACACTTGTTGAGCTTCATCTTGATCTCTTTAAACTCCTCTAATAAGAGATGTTTCAAAGGCTGAAGGGATGGTTTTAGTGGTTGTTGCGTAGGCAGTGGTGTTTGGGTTCTGGGAAGTTTTTTAGGCTTGAGGATGGGTAGTTGAGGTGGTTGTGGTGATAGTGCGGAAATGGAGGATGGTGTAGGATCAAGAGTGTAGGGTTCGGAGGTAGGTTCAGTTTAATGAGAAATGGGAAAGGAGTTGGTTCAGGTTGTGGTTGAGGTTGAGGTGTTGGTTTGAAAATCATCCCCTGTTCCTTTCTATACATCTCCTTCCTTTTCTCTGAGCGAATGGTAGCCTTGATGTCACTGTAATGTATTTTCAAACATGGGACACACTTGCCTGCTAGAGAAGCCATAAGCCTGGAGATAGTCCTTCATCCAGGCCTTATCACCTATCTTCTTGACAACAGCAAAGCCTGCTTCTTCTTCCTTGTTCTTCTTCTTCATGAGTTTCTCCTTTATATCTTTCTTCCTCTCGTTCTCCATTTGATCTTTCTCTTTGTTGAAGATCCATAAGATCGTATCATTGTTATTTGGAGACACGTATTTTGGAGAGAAACCACCGGAGATCAGGAAATATATCATTTCCCTCCTTTGCTGCAAATCAGCCTCCTTTTCCTTTTTCTTTCTCTATTCTTCTATTGCCAACCTTGTTGCTTCTTCTTTTTGTTCAACTCGCAACAGTGTGGCCTTCTCAAACTTAATTAGCTCCTCTAATGGTAGAAGAAGCACTTCTTCAATGACAGCTCCAAGCATGACAAGCATGTCAATGATTTCCACCCTTCTTTGGTTGTTAACAGCCTCCTGGTTGGTTGGTCGCAACTGTTTTGATGCTTGCAGCTAACAACTTCCACATTAGAAGTCTACATTTCCTTTTAAGCTTTTCTAACTATTCTTCCTCCTGAAACTCTTCCGCAATCATCTTCCTATTGCCTTTTACATCTTCGAAAGTTCAAGATTGTGGGGATTCTTGGATGGAAGTTTTAGGTTGAGAGATGGTGGTTGGAGCTTGTTGTAGTAAAATTGTTTGAGTGAGAGGTTGGCTAAGAAAATCCTCACTGTATATCTTAGTATCAAGTTCTAGGATTGGATCTATGATAACCAAATTCTTAGATAAGGAAAATAGTCCTTCTACAACTTCCATCTCAACTTCAAAAGATTGAAATTGTTCTTCTGAGGCTTTGACTTCTGCTTCAGAAGTCTATCGAAATGCACTCTTTGTCCTAACTGTTTTAGTTGTTGGGCCATCAGTTTCCATTTCCCCATCAAAATTAATCTCATGTTCTATATAGACCTTAGGTTGACCAACTTCATTGATAGTGGTAGAGTGCATTCAACCTCTGAAGCTCTTAAGCTCCAAAGTATGCCATAGAAACATTAGAGCTTGGTTGTTTGATGGAAGATCCAAGCAGGAACTTGGAGAAGAACCTGTTCAGAACTTGGAACATCCTTTGATCCATTTGAAGAACAATTGAAGAAGGCTTAGGAAAAACTGTTGCTTGATGAGAAGGGTATCTTGAAGCTATAGATGTTAAAGCTTGACCATATGGTTCCACATGTGTTTGACTCCTGACACTCTTCCCTTTTTTGGTAGCATGTTGGAGCTGTACAAGATAGTCTATATTATCAACACACACAAAGTCAACAATAGTCAATGTCACGGTCAAAGTCAACGCAAAAGTCAAACCCAACATGTTCGAGAAGAAAAAGCGAGACGAGACGTTGAAGATTTAGATGACTAGGAGTTTTATTCTAATAAATATATTTTCTGTGAACAAAATATATTTTACTTTGTTTGAGTCATGTTTTAGTCTAGTTATATAGTCTAAGGGGTTATGTGTAAGTAAAAAAACTTAGACTAGACTATAAATAGCCTAATTGTAATTAGAATTATGTTAATGGTTGTATGACCAATAGATTGAGGGATTATTTGTAAACACATTATTAGCAATCTAATTGAAGATCAAAGGGGTTTTGATTGTGATTATCATATTTTGATCTATAATCTTCATGATTTGATTCAAGTGTGATTATCTTGGTTTAACAATATGGTATTAGAGACATTTTGGATCAAAATTCATTGAAGATTTGAAGATTTTTAGAGAGAGAATTTGAGGTTTTTGGTTGTTTTTGTTCAATATCAATATTTCATCAATTCCGGATCAAATTTGAGTGTTATTGATATAGAAATTGATTGAAATTTGCTTGTTATTGGTTGGGAAAGCTCTGTTAATAATCAGATCTCAAATCCATTGATATTTAGGCGATTTCAGATTTATTTCGTGTTGAAAAAGCCTTCTAGATTCATCCAGCGAAACTACATCTTCATCTAGCAAAACTACAGCCTTTTCCAGCGAAACTACAAGTGTTTTACACTTTGTAGTTAATTTCAGCATCTCGGCGAAAATAGTGATCTTGAACAAAAAGTTCAACAGTGCTTGTGTGCATAATACAAGCGAAATTGTTGTTGAAAGTATCTTTGAACGAAAATTCAAGCTTGTTTCGTGCGAAATTGTCGACGAAACTAAGCAGTCTAAAGCATTTGGCTAGCGAAACTGTTGTTGAAATTTCTAGGTAACTAATGTCGGCTCAGCGAAACTAGATTTCACTGCGAAATTAGCTCTGCGAAACTACAATCTCGGCGGTGGAAATTATCATGGAAACCCTAACCTAATTTTCAACAGTAGAAGAATTACCAGCAACAACAGTATCCACAAAGGAATCCGGTGTACCAACAACAGTTCCAACAACAACAGCAACAACAACAACAGTGGCTGAGAAGAAACCCTATGGGAAACGAGTTGAACGTGGATGAAGTCGAAAAGGGTATACAGTCGGAAGCTGCTGACCCTAGTTCCCAAGATTGGAAGGCACAATTTAGGCTCCCACCAGCTGACACTCGATATAGGACCGAATGTGACAGGCCCAAAAGGGAATGAATTTGAAGACTACTTTATCAAGCGTGAGTTACTTATGGGGATATATGAGAAAGGTTTTGAGAGGCCATCTCCAATTCAGGAGGAAAGCATTCCCATTCCTCTTACAAAAAGTGATATAATTGCAAGAGCTAAAAATGGCATAGGGAAGACAACTACCTTTTGCATTCTGGCTTTAGAAAAAATTGACCAATGGATAAAAATGTCATTTAAGTTGATATACTTGTTCCAACTCGAGAGTTGGCTCTTCCGACATCACAAGTTTGCAAAGAAATTGGAAAACATCTAAACATTTAAGTCATGGTTACCACCGGTGGGACTAGCTTAAAAGATGACATCATGCGAATATATCAACCAGTTCATTTACTTGTTGGTACTCCTGGAAGAATATTAGATCTTGCCAAAAAAGGGAATCTATGCATTATGAGATTATGCAATGCTAGTAATGGATGAGGTTGATAAACTTTTATAACCTAAGTTCCAGCCATTTCTGGAGCAACTGATTCACTCCATGCCTAGGAATCGTCAAATATTGATGTACTCAGCAACGTTTCATGTGACAGTTAAGGACTTCAAAGATAGATATCTTTAAAAGCCTTATGTTTTTAACCTCATGGATAGCTTACACTTAAGGGAATAACATAGTTTTATGCTTTTGTTGAAGAATAACAGAAAGTTCACTACCTTAACACTCTTTTCTCAAAGCTTCAAATCAACCAATCGATCATTTTCTACAATTCTATAAATCGGGTTGAACTATTGGCCAAGAAAATTACTAAGCTTGGTTATTCTTGTTTCTAAATTCATGAAAAAATGCTTCAAGATCATGGTAACAGAGTTTTTCATGATTTTCGTAATGGTGCTTGCAGGAATCTTGTCTGCACTTATATATTCACAAGGGGTATTGATATTCAAGCAGTAAATGTTATCATTTTTGACTTCCCGAAAAACTTTGAAAACATGTCTGCACATGGTTGGTCGATCTGGGAGGTATGGGCACCTCGGTCTAGCAGTAAATCTGATTAGATATAAAGATCGTTTTAATCTGTATAGGATTGAACAAGAACTTGAAACTGAGATAAAGCACATCCCTACGTTTATGATCAGGCTATTTATTGTCTGTGATTTGACATTGATAAAGAATTGGTTGGTGAGGAGATAGTGAGAGAGAAAGTTGTTTAAAGGGATGCTGAGAAAGGGAAGGGGCTAATTGATGAAGAAGAAGATTATGAGCAACTGGTTGATTTTGATTCAGAACTAGAATACTATTAGGTTGATGAGAGGCCCCTAACCTATGTTGTCAAGAAGGGAGATAAGGATGGAGATGTGTTTGAAATACCCAAAGATGAATGATATGTCAAGGAGAAAGAGCCTGAAGAGCTGACTCCCATGTTCCAAAACATGAAAGGGTTGAGCAAGAAGGAAGCAAACAAGAGGATTATCAGTTGGTGTTATAACCCTGGCCTCAAAATGTTTATGATCAAGAGAAGAGGGGGTGGTATAACTTATATGCTCAAGAGGAAGACTTTTGTTACGATCTGGTATTTGAATGAAATACCGATTGATTAATGTGTAAATCAAACCAAATAGTGCGGAATCCTATTTGATTGGCGATCCAATCAGTGAGAACGCACGTAAAAACAATTATGTATTGAATCTAATGTCAAGAATCGATTAGGAATCGATCTACCGCGTTCTATGAACTTGGAGTATGAACTTAGAGGCTTCTGGACGGCTAGGGTACGTCTGGAGTCGAAGTGTATTCAATGCTTACGTTTTTCCACAAATTAGGTTGTATTTACAGGTTAGGGTTGCTCATTCGGGGGACTGAACCATTAGCATGGTTCAGTCATGCGACTGAGTCATATGGTTGGTCCATTCGCATGACTGAGTGTTCAGTGATGCGACTGAGCCATTCTTATGTGACAATCATACGACTGATCCAGTCTCTTGGTTCAGTCGTGCGACTGA
>BJCM01066002.1:0-10089 GCA_018326385.1 Flaveria bidentis | reverse complement strand
AAGTTGAAGATGGCATCTTCATTAATCAGTCAAAGTATGTTCAAGACATACTCAAGAGGTTCAACATGATTGATTGTAAGATTGCTAAGACACCCAGAGCTAGAAACAACTCTCTTGGACCTGATCTTGAGGGGGAGTGTGTAGAAGAACACTTATACAGGGCTATGATTGGGTCTCTTATGTATCTTACAGCTAGCAGGCCTGATATCATGTTTGCTACATGTATTTGTGCAAGATATCAAGCCAACCCTAAGATGTCTAACCTTATCACTGTCAAGAGGATTCTAAGATACCTCAAAGGTGCTTCAACACTTGGTCTATGGTATCCCAAGACTTCTGACTTCAATCTGTATGCCTATACAGATACTGATTATGGTGGTTGCAACATGACTGCAAAGTCTACATCTGGGGGATGTCAGTTTCTTGGTGGAAGGGTTGTCTCATGGCAATGCAAGAAACAATCTTGTGTCTCTGCATCTACTGCTGAAGGTGAATACATTGCTACTGCAAGCTGCTGTGCTCAAGTGCTTTGGATTCAGAATCAGATGCTGGACTATGGGTTCAACTTCAAAGAGACTCCTATTAATATAGACAACAATAGTGCTATCTCAATCACAGAGAATCCTGTACAACACTCAAGGACCAAACACATCAATATCAGGTATCATTTAATAAGAGATAATTATGAAAAGGGATTAATTAAACTAGTCAAAGTTCACACAAATGAATAATATGTTGATCTATTTACAAAGGCATTTGATGAACAGAGATTTAAATATCTTGTATCAACTATTGGAATGATCAACTTTGAGTAGGTTTTTCTTAAAACTAATTCTTATTGTTTCTTAAAATATGTGTGTCCTAAGTTGTCTAGTTCATCACTTTCATAAGCTCTTGTTTTCTTTGGATGAAAATATTTTTGAAGACTTTCCTTAGATTTATGATAATTTTGAACCTTCGGAAGTTATGTTTTTAACTTTGGAAGAAAATCATGCCTTCAAAACAAATAACTGTCTTAGAAATTTTACCTTCGGAAGAGATTTCTGAAATATCTTCTGAAGCTTAAATGGTTGTCTAAGACACTTATATGTTTTCAAGGACATTTTTCTTCCGAAGCAATATTGACTCTCGGAAGCTTTGTTCTTTTGTGTCCAAAGCATTCAAGTCTTAATTTCTCTTCCGAAGCAAAATTTTCAAAACTCTTAGGAAATTCTTCCAAAGTCATTTTAGCTTCGGAAGCTTTTTCATTAAAACTTCCTAAGATATTTTACCTTCGGAAGCTTTTTTGACTTCCAAGAAAACTACTTTTTGAGCAAAAGTAAACTACTTTTTCAGAGGTGGGACCGACATCCAGATTTAAAAGTTTATCCTCTTTCATTAAAGTTTATCTGAAATCTTTTTCACATATAAACCCAATGGTTTCCCCCTCTTCAATCATCTGCTTCTTCCTCCAAACCTAAAACCCCAAATTTCTCTCTCAAATTTCTTTCTTCTTTCTTTCTTCATCCTTAAGCAACCTCACAATGACCAACCCCACTTACAGAAATGACCCAAACTTTACCATGCAGCTCCACATGCAATACAATCAGGTTGCTCTATTAAGTTCCGAGAAAGATCCTCATTTCTCGTAGGTTTGTCGCTTCTTAGCTTTGTCTAATTACTTCACCTCCCTAACCATTGATCCTCCACTTTATGAGGATCATCTGCTTGAATTCTGGAAGACCTGCCAAGAGGTCGTAAAGGATGGGGAGAAGGCACTATCTGCCATAGTGCAGGGGAGAACAGTCTTCATCACTCCGGCCATCATCAACATGCATCTTTAGCTGGATGATGAAGAAGGTGAGGTGTTCTTCCCAAAAAAAGCTGTCAATCATTCTTTTGAGCAGATGGGGTATGAGGGAGATTTCTTTGTCAAGACCTTCAGGAAAGGGAAGGTCTCATCCCAGTGGAGATTCCTGCTCCATGTGGTCATCCACAGCTTATCAAACAAGCATGGTGGATGGGACCAGATTCCTGAGGATCTATCCTTAATTATCCGTGGAATGATTTAGGGGTCAATTTCAGGTATTCTTAATTTTTTTATACTAACTTACTTGCAAACTTGGACTCTTTAGAATATTACATGTTCCCTAGATATGTCTAGTACATTCTTAACTATGAACTGGGCTCACAGTTAAGGGGAACAGGTAACATTCTTAAACTGGGGCATGAAGCCCAACATATTTAAAATACTAAGAAAACCCACTATTGGCTTCTCTGGGGTAGAAACAACCCTGGTCCCAAAAATGTTAGAGCTCATTGCTCAAGGTGAGAACCTAGCAACACCAGCTAGTGTTGAACCCACACCTGCTACATCCCAACCACCTACACAGCCACAAATCACTAACACCTACCAAAGAAAATCCAAAAAAACCCTTTCTCAGACTATTCTGTCTATAGAGGCCCCCATACACTCACCCATACAGGTGGAAGTGGAAACTAGAGCTCCCACTTCTCCTGAGGAGCAAACCAGTCCCATATCTTCAAGGATCAGTGCTGAGGTTCCTCATGCTCAGCCTGATGAGCTCATAAGCCAAACTTCCTTAAGCCATCACTCTGAGTCTCAACACTCAAGTGATCAACCTTCATGGGACAGTTACCATCCCCAGCCTTTAGATCTCAACCAACCAATCCCCAACCTTGATTTCTACACTGATGAAGATCTAGGTTTCAGTCAGTACCATGATTCTCTCTTCTTTTCCCTACTCAAAGAGAGATGAGTGCTTCTGAGGCTCCTATTTCTTGCCCCCATTAGTCACCTACTACTGAGGTGGACACTTTTGAACATGTTCAGGATGTCCATATGGAAGAGGCTCTCACTTTTGAAAGTGATTACATCATTAAGACCTCAACCATGGCAACTCAGCCCACTGTCATCTCAACTGAGACTGCCAGTGAGTAGAGAAAATCCAGCAGCCAAGAACCTGAAGCTGGTGGTGAGACTGAGGACTTTGGTCCAATCATCTCATCCCCCAATGATTCTTTTGATGAAGATGAGGGGAATTTAAGACAACAGGTGCACAAACTGTCTAAAACAGGCACCTATTTAGTCTCCAAGGTTAGTCACCTTCAATCTCAAGTGACTACCTTGCATAATAGGGTCAATGATCAGCAACTTGAGATTTCATATCTTAAGGAAAAACTAGCTGGGAGACCTTTAAAAAGAGCTCAACCAGGAACACAAGAACCTGTGGATGTGATTGACCTATCTCCTGACTCACCTATGCAAGTGGGTGATGCTACCAAAAAGGGGGAGAAATTCAATACAACTATAGAACCTGGGAGTTTTTCAGAAAGAATGGACACTGAGGACTCACCATCATCACTTGCAATTATGCATTCTCAGCAACCTCCTCAAATTCACATTGATGTGGACTACACAGACTCCATACAGAGTCTGTTTGAGGATGGGATACCAAGGGCTATCTCATCTCCACCATCTTCCAATCACATCCTTGGGTGGAGGTATGACAGCAACAAAAAGCCCTAATCATCATAAGAGTTCATGGGCAGCATGAGATTTACAACTTCAGACCGTGAACTTCTATGAAGGTCTGGATTTAGTCAACATGCCACTTGTCAATCCAAGCAAATCAAGACAAGCTGACAACTTGGCATAAAGAATCCAAGATAGGATCACTGCAGAGTTCAGCCTAAGAAGAAGACTATGGCAATCAGGCAATGTCATCGGTAAACTAGATGTTGAGGCAGACCCTAAGATTAGCTTCATAGGGGAAACCTTGACTAAAGGCCCAGTTACAGAACCTGAGAGTCCAGTCTTATCACCAACAACTGCTGCAAAGATCAATGCCCTTTTTGAGACACCTGCTGGTGAAGATGCTTCTCAACCTCTCTCTGGCTAGAGCTCAGAAGCTGTATCAAGCAATGAAGACTAAAGCTCTCTCCACCCTAAGTCACAAAGGTCTATGAGTGACAAAGGGAAAAGAAAGATGACATCCGAGGAGATTGAGGAGGAGAAGAGAGAGAGGAAAAGGAAGCTGATCGGAGAAGGTTCCTCTTCTGGGTCTACTAGACTCATGGAGACTGCAATCAGGGCTACCCCCAGACCAGATATTCAAAATGATTAATTAAGGACAATCAGGATAAACTATCTAAAGACAAGGAACTATGACATATATAGTGTCATCTCTCTCCCCTTGAAAGAGTAAAATGAACTGGTTGACCTGGAAAGGTCAAGGGAGAAGAAGGAGGCAGAAGATGCAGAGCTTCTAGTACAAATCAAAGAAGAAAGAAGAAAGAAAAGATTGTACAAGCATGTGCCTACCCTCTCCCCAGTTCAAGAAAGTCTTGCACAAGAGGATGTGGTTCAACAAGAACCTCAGGTAGATAAAGAAGAAGAAAGGATGAAGATGATCAACTACCTGAGTGCCACAGGCCTCTATCAGGCAGAAGCTCTTCTTCCCTTATCCTTTGACTATATCAAGTTTGAGTATCTTAAACAACTTGAACTTGAGATAGTCAAGGAGAGAAAGACAACCAAAAGAAAGGTAAGGGAAGAAGCTGCTAAGTCAAAAGCCATCATCCACAAAAGCATGAAGAAGTCTGCTGATAGGCAGAGGATGATGAGCTTCTTGAAGCTGTATGGATTCTCCGGAAGGATACTTGGCCCTATTTCTGTATCCATTATGGATGAGTATATCAGGGTGATCAAGCAGAAGATCAAGAGTGGAGAGCTGGTTGACTTACATTCCCCTCCAAGTCAAGCCCCACCTGAAGTGGAGGTTAAGGTTGAACAACCAGAGACATCACAACCTGGACCTCCTGCTGAATCTTAGCAAGCTTCATCTTCTGATCCACAGCAGGGTCAGACTCACTCTCAATCTGAACCTGTGAGAGTTGAAGACCCAACTGAGAAAGACAATGAAGATCAATCGGGTACTGCAGGCCAGTCTTCTCAGTTAAAAGTTGTAAAGAGAAAGAAAAGGATGGATTCTAAACCAAAGACAAAGAAGAAAAAGAAGACTACATGCTTTTCTAAACCTCAGGATGAGTCAGAACATCCTGAGGATATGCTGCCAGAGGATGCTCCATCATCTCCCATTCCAATAGCTCCTCTTGCATCAGAAAGACCCATCCTGTCCTAGACATACACTACAAATCCAGAAAGGTGGCATGTCATAAGATATCATGGCATTGAGAATGTCTACACTTGGCAAGACATGTTTTAGTTGCCTCTGCATGATCTTTTTGACATGATAAGACATTTTGACAGTCTGAAGGATCCTGATCATCTCATGAAGAAAGGGCTGGTTATCATCCTGATGAGGACTATTGATATCTGAAGTCTTCAAGAGTTTTGGTAGCATCTGCCTAGGGGGAGTTTGTAAAGAATATGCATAGAGGCTGAAGCAACCAAAGTCTTTGTGCATGCATGCTGCATAATTACTGAAGAAGAATGCTTCGGAAGTTTCACACATGCAACAAAAATATTCTATGTGTGAGATCTTCCAAAGCCAAGACCAATATCTTCCGAAGCCAAAGATGAAGTCTTCCAAAGCTTCAGAGACAAAGTCTTCCGAAGCCTCAACTCTTGAAGACAGATTTCTTTCGCAGATTTTTAGTAACATGCTTTATCTTATATACTATTCCATAAAGCTGGACACCTTTCCGCTGGATCTCTGTAAAGTCACTAACTTACATGAGTTGGTGAAAAGGTCCATGCTTTTGGTAATTGAACATTGAGGTCTTGAGTTTGTAACTTTCTACTTCATGTACTTTATCCTTTTTCTAATAGATAAGGATGTGAGCTATGGCATGTAATAGTCACAAAGTCAAAAACGCAATCTGCCTTTTTGACTCTACAATTGATTTTGTTTTGAGTCTAGTCAATTGTATCCAGCTGGCTTTCATAGTATGGTAGGTTGTAGGATGTAGTATAAGTATCTCGTGTTCTTGTATCTTTCCTTTATGCTTTGTAACACTTGTAATAGAACATAGAGAAAGTAATATACTGCAATCTTGAAAACCATCTCACTGTGTATCTTGCTCTTGTGTTCGGTCTCTTACATTACTTGTGCTCTTAGTATCTTCATTTGTGGTTAATCCAGTTTACTATTGGTTTAAGTTTAGCTAATCTCCTCTTTGTGTTTTTGTGTTGTAAGTGAACCCCCTTCGTCGGTCCTGCATGATGTTTTCTGATCCAAAGAAACTTTATTCATCCCAAATTTACACATCCATTGGTTTTGACCCGGTTATTTATTTATATACATAATACATATCCTATTTGATGACAAGGTTACTTCAAACTCTCAGTTACCTCAACAAGAAGAACAAGAGCTCTCTTCCACTTTTGGACCCACACTTTGTCCATAGTGATGTTTTAGATTTTTAAAAGTGAATAAGCTCAAACGTTCTATCAAAGGGCTATTGGTTGATTCAAACATAAATTTATAAGCGCATATACATGTTGCCTGTCATAGCCCTTATATTTTTTAATTTGATATTGTTCTTAAACAAGTCACTACTTAGTTTGTTAATAAACCACTAGGAACTCGAAATACCTCTCGTAATTAGGATATAACACCAAATTCTAACTTTTAATTGATGATGAATTGCATATACAACATCTTCTCCTTAGATTATGATGTGGGCCCAAGTGTGGAATAGTAAGCTATAGTCTTTTTGTAGGACTAAGATCGCTTATCAAAAGGGGTTTCACTGGAATGACCATAACTTAGGCTGGGACTAGTCGAAATGACCATTGGACTGCGGAGCACGTTTTCATAAATGCCATAGGCGGTTTGGGTCATCGTTTCGGCCCAAAAACGTCTTATTTTATGAATTATTTTATTTTTTGTCTTATTTTTAGATTTTGTTGGACTTTACATTTGGCCCAAGTTTTGGTCCATTTATGCTTTGTGGCCAATTTGACTTTTGTTTTCTTTCTTTATATGCTTGTAAGAGATGGGTGGAATAGTTATTGAAGTTGATAAAAAACATTTGTTTTCTCTCTATCATAGTGAATGCTAGTGTGAATTCCTGATTATCGATATTTTTTGCGAATTAACGATAGTTAGAAGAATTGTTCCTGGTATTCTCGTTGAATCAATAAGTTCAATTATTTATCCTTCTGTTTCTGACTTCATCAAATTACTCCTCCACCATCACTTTGCCAAAGACCAATGTTTCCAACATATTAAAAACAAACCTAGAGCCCAAAAACCTTAAATTTTGCAACTTTGTGTTTGAGACCTAATGTATCTTTTGTTTGTCATTAGTTTCTCCTAACAAAATATGTTTCCTTGATTTTTGAGACCATTAAGTCTTCACCAATAAAATAGAGAAAATAAGTATAGATGTAAACTAGCAAGGACTGATTTAATTAATGTTTGCCTATTACCAATGGATAACGTCCTTGACTTTTATGTAGTTAAATATGCTTCAAATCCCTAGTTCACTAGTCTCAAGTGTTTTTTTATATTCATATTTGCAATGATTGGAAGCCTAAGATAATTCAATGGCATAAAACCATTTTGGTAGCTGAGTTTGAAGCACATACATATTTTTTCAAGCTCACTCTAACACCAACACACTTTACTCTTAGCTATATTAAGTTTGAGCCTAGAATTTATATAAAAACATCTGTTGGGTCAAGTAACGCTGGTGCAACCAAAACAACACTTAGAACAATCTTGGTACAACTGACAAAGACTTCCGAAGGCAAAACTCCACTTTTGAAGTATAAAGATAAAAGAACTTAAAGACTTCCGAAAGCAAAACTGCACTTCCGAAGTATAAAGATAGAAGAATTTCTAAAGAATAACTAAGTCTTTCGAAGACTAAGTAATCACTCTCCCGAACACAAACACTTGGATGGTTTCAAGACAAAGAGTTTCGAAGTATAAAGACTTGAAGATCAGTAGAATTTTGGAAGAAGTAAACTCTTCCGAAGTATAAATGACTTCGGAAGAACTTGTTCTTCTAAAGCCAGTTAATCTTCAGAAGAACCTACTATAAACCAGTGGATATAAGTATGGTCTTTCTAACAAGCCGCTACAACCTCGGTAATACTGCATGGCGTTTTCTCACGCCTATGTAGTTGACCATACTTGATCTCATTGTTCATCGTTTATCAGTTAGTACAGTTACCAACTTTAGTTGGTAACAAAAGGTAAGTCATAGAATTGTCATGACTACCTAATCAAGGATAGTATCTTATCTTAGATACCTTACTTTTAACAATGTAGCATTTGTTTAGTAAGTAAATTCTAGCTGGTAATCTTAGTATAACCGGTTGTAGATAATAGTACATATAGTTCTCTTTGTAAACTCAGTTTCTATGCTTGTAAGAGTCTTGTAAACTTTGAGTTGAGAACTAATATATACAAGCATTTTGATAAATTGTTTCTTTTGATTCTTTAGTTAGTATATTATTATCAACTCTTAAAGGATTCTACATTATCATTCGAGTGCGACTTAGTAAGTTTGAAAGATAACACTTGTGTTGAGTGACCATATCTGATCCTGCAATTTGAATCAGAGCTACTTAAGCTCTTGATTGTGAGATCTTACCATCCCAAATCACTCTATTTCATAATTCATACACTCACTTCAGTCCAAATGGCCCTCAACCAGAAATCATCTGAATTTGAAATGGAATCGATGACTAAAGCTCTTATCATCACCCCTGATAATTTTTAGATCTTGGTGCAAGCGTATTAATGGCTTCATTAGGTATCAAGATGACAAAATATGGAGATCTATCACCAATGGTCCTTACAAGCCAAAGGTGGTAGCATCGGCTGGTAATGGCGCAATGATAGAGAAAGTCGTTGAAGACTACTCAGACATAGACTTCAAGAGAATGGAAATTGAAAGCAAAGCCATGACTGTACTGCTTACAACCATACCAAACTCCATAATGGTAGGATTTGAGTACTGTCAGTCAGCCAAAAAACTCTTTGATGCTTTGACATTGATGTATTCTGGTTCTAATGAGTTCAAGAAATATTCCCCGAAGCAGCAGTTTGAAAACTTCACCTATACTGCTGGAGAGCCTCAACCAACAATACTTCAGGTATATGGACCTTATTTCATTACTTAAGTTTGTGGGAGTGACTCTTGAGAAGAGATATCTATAAGGGAAATTCATGAGTGCACTTTTTCATTAGTGGAATTTCTATTATGTCTCTGTCAAGAGGACAGAGAATCTAAACACTCATACTACGACTGAACTATATGACATCTTTGATGGATACCGTGTAGAGATGGAGAAATAGAGAGGCCACCAGATGAGCAGAACTTCTAGCTTTCCTGTTGGCAACACTTAGTTATTGCTGAAGGCGTATGATCCCCCAGCCCTAGCAGTACCTGACTTTCTCCCACTACCCATCATGTTCTTCTGGGGCATACATCACCTTTCCTGAGACACCAAGATCTCAAAAGGCTCAATCAAGCTCCTTCCAAGACAATTGTGCCTTTGTTTCAGGAAATGGGCTTTTAAATGATTTTTAGTTTTGCTTTGATGATCTAGAATGCTTTATCCAGATGATGTTGAATACATGGTCATTGTCTAACAAATGGCTTTGTTGACTTATAAAGCAAAGAAGTTCATTAAAAGAACTAAAAGGTAGTTCCCTCAAAACCCAACCAATAGAAAATTCGGGTTTGACAAAAACCAAGGATAAGTGTTACAACTGCAATTAACTTGGTCATTTTGCCAGGGAATGCAAATCTCCTAAATCCAATCTAGGAGCCACCCAATCCTCCACACATCCTGCCACACCTAAAGCTGCTACAAAGTCAACTAAACAACAAATTGTTGTTGTTGCTCAAGAAGTTGACTCGAGCTTCATAGTGAAAGATGTTGTTGATACACTTATGTACCTAGATCCTGATCTCAATGTATTATGTGTTAAATGTCTTGCACTTATGTAATAATGGGTACTTAATGAAATGATAATGTTTGGTTGTGATTTATAATGTTTAATATTTCATTAATGAGTTGAGTAATATTTAATGACTAGATTATATAGGTTTGTGAGTGTTTGAATTGATATACATAATGTTATTATAATTAATACATTCAAA
>BJCM01065998.1:0-15419 GCA_018326385.1 Flaveria bidentis | reverse complement strand
TCTTCAAGAGTGAAAAGAGAGTTGCCATAGCTTTCATCAGAAGACACAAAAGCTTGAGAAGAGCTTGTCTCTTGGAATGGGCTTCCTTGAGTGTAGTTCTCCCTTGGTGTCTCTGGAAAGGTGATGAAAGGACCCTTTGGTGAGTTGTCAGGGTAGCATATGAGATGATGTTGGGGTTCTATGTTATCCCTTTCAACCACATGCAGGGTTGAACCCATTTGATTGTTGGAGTTGCCATATGAACCTTGCATGTTCATCTTCATCTGGTAGCCATTGAGAATCCCATATAACTCTATCAGAGTAAGAGTTTTGATATTTTCATTCCTTTTTATCACCACACAGTAGTGTGTCCACTGCCTAGGAAGTGAGGACATGAACTTCCTTACAATGTCTCTATTTTCAAGATGAACTCCTCCATCCATAAGGGTATCCACAATCTCAACATACCTGAAGTATTGTTGGGTCATGGTTTCACCTATTTTGAAGGTGAAGTTTTTAAACTGTTGCTTCAAGAGATCCTTCTTGTTCTCCTTGGCTTCAGATGAACCCTCATACATCAGTTTCAGTGCATCCCACAGCTGCTTAACCGTTTTGCACTTCTTGAAACCTCTGTACACAGAGTTTGGAAGGGCTGTCATGGCTTTTCTATCAATCTCTACTCTCTTCCAATCTTCATCAGAGTAGTTAGCCACATCCTTGGGGATCATACCAGCGCCAGTAGCAGAGGGGGTGCTAGGTATGAAAGGCCCATTCTTAACAGACTCTCATATTCTTGAGTCTAGAGACCTGATGAAACCTTCCATTCTCAGACACCAGGTATCAAAGTCATCAAGAGTGATCAGTGGGGACTTGTTCATGGTTCCAATTTCCATATCAGTCTTGGAAATGGCTGCCATTTGAAAAGTTTTGTATTTGTATGTGTGAGGGATCTTAAGATGGTGAGATCTTATATCAAGAGCCTGAAATGCTCTGATACCAAATGCATAATCGGTGAAGGGGTTCACTTACAACACAACAACACAAAGAGGTGATTAAACAAACTTAATCAAACAGTAAACTGAATTAACCACTAGTTTGACACTAAGAACACAAGTAATAAGCAAGAGACAGAACAAGAGAACATAAGTGTTTGGTTTTCAAGGATGCAATATATTGCTTTCTCAAGTTTTATTACAAGTGTTACAAAACATAAAAAAAGATACAAGAACAAAGAATACTTATACTACATCGTCCAGTCGGGCATACGATGAAAGATAGCTGGATACAATTGACTAGACACAAACAAAATCAATTGTAGAGTCAAAAGGCAGATTGCCTTTTGACTAATGACTAGGACATGCCATAGCTCACATCCTTATCTATTACAAAAAGGATAAAGTACATGAGTAGAAAGTTACAAACTCAAGACCTTAATGTACAGTTACCAAAAGCATGGACCTTTTCACCAACTCATGTAAGTTGGTGACTTCACAGATATGCAGCGGAAAGGTGTCCAGCTTTATGGAAAAGTACATCAGATAAAGCATGTGTTAAAAGTCTTCGGAAGAAATCTGTCTTCATGAGTTGAGGCTTCGGAAGACTTTGTCTCTGAAGCTTCGGAAGACTTCATTCTTGGCTTCAGAAGATATTGGTCTTGGTTTTAGAAGATTTTACACTTAGAGTATTTTTTGTTGCATGTGTAAAACTTCCTAAACATTCTTTTTCAATGCACTAGTGCAGCATGCAAGATAGACTTTGAATGTTTGGGTTGCATCAGCCTCTTCATTAATCTTTACAATAAGTACTACCAGTTTGAAACAAAGACACAAAATTGCTTGCAATTGGTAGTAACCGTAAATCTACAGTTAAAGTTACCAATAACTTTAATCATTCTTTTTTCATCAAATAATAATAATTAATACTTAGAATGTGTATTATCAAACGATAACAGTTATAATCTTGATGGGTTAAACATTTAATCGAATGTAATGTGTACTCAACAAAGTTGTTTAGTGTGTGACTCTTTAGAATCATATATTAATTATATGTTACTCGACAAAGTTGTTCATGTATGACCCTTTAGGATCATATATTAACACTAATATTATTATGTTTTGTCTTGCGAATATAAATCCAAAAAGTGTCTAATACAAAAAGAATAAATGATATCTTATCATACATATCATTGCCTTGACTCAAATTATTTAGATTGGTTGCTAATATTGGATGGCTGTATGTTCAATGTTATTAGGGGTGACTAATTGTTTCTAGATGTCTTCCGTTATCTTTGTTGACATGTGATGGAGTATTGTGTAAGTAGGAGATTATTGAATATGTATGTATAAGAAATAATATATGATAACACTGTTTGTGAAATATACATATGATCATAAAGGGTTGTAAACTACGCAACGTTAAATCAAAAACATGGTTAAAAGGTTTAACGTTTCGAAATTAACAATTTATTTACCTGTCTGTCACTAAACTAAAGAACTACACTTATAAAGAGTACAAAATATGTAATATTATGAAAAAAAGATATCAAATCTATATTAATGATCTGTGATCAAATCTAAGATTTGTTATATAATTATGTTTATATTAGTTTCCTAGTTATGGTCATTGGTTATTACATTACAATAAGTAGCACGTATTATCGAGAAAAATAGAAATAGAAATAGAAAAACATCGGTTGGCCACGTCATCACATTATCTATGAAATATGAGGCTCCACCTAAACGAGTGGTTGCCTCAGCATTCCCATGGATTTTCAGTAGACCCTACAACACCAACAGCCATGGAAATTCAGAAACTCAACACCCAAGCCAACCCAAAATTATAGGGTTTCCAAAACACTACTTACGAACACCACACAACCGATCTCTGTCCTCTGTGATTAGCAATCCAGTGATGAATTTGGTGAACGAAAGACCGAATCATTGTTGACGAGCGATGATTTTGCAATGGCGGTCATAAATCTTTCATTGACATCAACTTACAGAAATCCCTGCACTTCTCTCAGTTGCAGTTTGAATCCTGCAAGAAGATCCTCACCCGATTCGGTTTTTCTTCCTATCGCCACTGCTCCGTCTTACAATCCCCTCGTCTATCAGGTTCTATCTCTGTGTGTGTATGTGTGTGTGTGTGTGTGTGTTTGAATTCATTTAATTTGACCTAATTATCGCTAATGGTGCAGAATGCGATCGAGTGATTGGTAATTTAGATGTTTTGTTGTAATGTATAGGCTGTGAAGCTTTTAGGGCCCCCTGCAACATTTGATGCATCAAAACTTGAGGTTATATTGAAGGGAGAAGATAAAGATCAGTACACAAGGATTATCCCAAGGACCTATAATCTCTCCCATTGTGACTTCACTGCTAACCTCACTTTGACCATCTCTAATGTTATTGACCATGACCAGGTGGCTATCTCTTCCCTCCACACACACATACTTATTATATACATAATTATCCCCATATTATAAAGCTGTCTATTGAACAACTGTACTTGTGGTTTGATGGAAGCTGAAACGGTGGTATAATAAGGATGATGTAGTGGCTCAATGGGCTGAAGTTAAAGGTCATATGTGTCTTGATGTTCATTGCTATGTTAGTGGGCCCAATTCATGGCTAGACCTTGCTGCAGAGTTCAGATATTATATCTTCTCAAAGGAGTTGCCTTTGGTAATACATTAAATCAACTCCTTTGAATGATTATGTAAACATTAGTGTATTTAACTATAAGATTTTGGCCAATAATGCTGTGCAGGTTCTTGATGCTGTGCTATATGGGGATCGTGTTCTGTTTAGTGAGCATAAAGAGTTAATGGATGCATTTGTTCGCGTCTTTTTCCACTCCAGTTCAAGGAAATATAACCGAGTAGAGTGTTGGGGGCCTCTTAAGGATGCTGCTAAGGTATGATACATGAACTTGAACTCATGTATGATTCAAATACAGGCTTAATGTGCATAAAAAGGAAGTTGCTTGTAACTCTGCTTTTAATTAAGGGTGTCTTACAAATAACATGATAGTTTATATCACTGTAAGCTTATTAAATAAGCCCCTAGGAAAACAAGTCTCTTGAAATAGAAATAAAAAATAGAAATAGTGTAAAATTATGTTCCTTTTTTGTGCAATTTGCTGTTATATACTTGCAACTAGTTATTGATATATATGAACCAAATCTTCAGGGGCGGGTCGGGGATCAGATACGAGATTTGTTGGCTGAAAACAAGGAACGATCCACACCTCCAAAGGGCTGGGGAATACCAAAATCTGTATTTCAAGTTCTTTGTACATTCCTTTTGTAATTAACCACACCAAGTTCCAAGGGGCAAATGCATGGTATGAAAAGAAAGTCAAAGTCAACCTGTGGGAGAGTTGAAAGTCAACCATTGACGTGCTGCGATCTTAGAGGTTAAGATTGAATTACTTTGCTGTCTCATTGATTCTTTTTGTACCCTTTACTGCAACTCATGAATCCGAAACCATGAGATCAAAATTCTTGATTAAAGATTTCCTTTTGTTAATAAAATATCATTCATGAAACTAACAATGAACTTGGTTTTATTTAGTTTTCAAAATACTTTATTGGAAGATAGTAAGGATCAAGGCGTGTTCTAAGAGTGTTTGTTTCACATATTTTTTAGAGCCAGATATATGTACAACCAAATCTCTTACAAGGTCAAAGCTTTCCTAGATAAGTGTGGCGCAAATATGCTTCCGGCACATTATGTCAAATGAAACATGTTCTATATGACATGCATAGAATTTAATGAAAATGGAATACAAAGAATGTCAACAATGTAAAAACACTATTTTGTATAATACACATCACCAAATAGAATATGATGCTTATGTAATCTGATGGTAAAATGTACTTTCAATCAAAGGTTGTATGATTAAATCTTGTTATGTGTGGGTATTTTAAGCTTGATAGTAGAGTAGTTTAAAGTGGAGAATATGTGTGATGAGCACACACACATAAAAATAATGCACTAACATTAAGCCTGAATATGCATACCCATCATCAAATTCGAAGTAAATGTGTCATTGAAGTTTCCAAGAACTTTTGAGAGCATTACTATAAAGTTGTTGTGTCGCTTATTATCCGTAAGAAATCAACCTTTGTGTGTCAAAGCGAAGTCAATCACTGAACACTACTTTTACGCTTATTGTCTTTTAAGTAAGACTTGTTTAGAGAATGTGTTCTATTAGAGAGATTAGTTGAGTTAGTTATATGGTTGTTTGAATGGTTGTTAGAGTTATTTAGAGAATGATGGATCCCTCTAGTACTTCTTTCCATTCATGTATAAATAAGAGAGCTTGCTTCTCTCTAGAACTAATAGAAAAACAATTACATCTTGCATCTTTCTTTATGGTATCAAAGCTTTATGCTCTGTGATTCTGGTTTTTTTACCGGTAATCCAACTTCAACTCATCTTCTTCTTCAAAACAAATTGACTTTGAAACTATGGCCTCATCTTCTTCGTCTGAAACTACATACACAACAGTAAATTCAACAAATCCACTTCCAAACATTGCAAACTTTCTGTCAATTAAACTATATGATAGTAATTACCTCAACTGGAAGCATCAAATAGTCACTATTTTGAAAACCTTGGGCCTGTTGAACTTCGTACAATCCGATACAGCAGCACCAAATTCATTTGTTGATCGAGAGCTCTGGGAGAAAAGTGATGGATATGTTCAAGCCTTGATTACTGCAACGTTGTCTCCGTCAATTCTACATATTGCTCGTAATTCAAAAACGGCTTCTACATTATGGAAAGCAGTTGAGGATTCATTTCTTCAAACTGTTTTCGCAAAACAGTCTCAACTTCGTACACAATTTCGCAGTTGGTGAGTCAAACAGAGTTGCAGCGGAAAGGTGGTCCGACTTTATGGAAAAGTACATCAGATAATAACTTGTACATAAGAGTCTTCAGAAGAAATCTGTCTTCATAAATTGGCTCCAGAAGACTTTGTCTCTGAAGCTTCGGAAGACTTCATATTTTGCTTCGGAAGATATTGGTCTTGGCTTCGGAAGATTTTACACTTAGAATATTTCTGGTGTGAGGTGTAAAACTTCCGAAGCATTTCTACTTTAGTAACTTAGTGCATGCATGCAGAGAGACTTTGGATGCTTTGAATGTTTTGACTGCATCAGACTTGTTGAAATACCCCAAGGCTGATGCTACCAAAACATTTGAAGCTCTTCATCAGTTAACAGTCCTCATCATGATGATGACTAGGCCCTTCTTCATTAGATGGTCAGGATAACTCAAACTTTCATAGTATCTTCTCATGTCAAAGAGATCATACAGAGGTAGATTGAATAAGTATTGCCATGTGTTGACATTCTTACCACCTTGATCTCTAATCACATGTCATCTTTCTGGATTAGTTGTGAAGGTCTAGGATAAGATGGGTCTCTCAGAAGCAAGAAGAGCCATTTGGATTGGAGTTGATTAGGTTGCCTCTTCATGCACTTCCTCAGGTTGATCTGACTCACCCTGAGGTATGGAGGTGGATGGCTTAGACTTCTTCTTTTTCTTTGACTTTGATCTAGAAGCCATCCTTTTCCTCCTCTTTTAAGGATTTAACTGAGAAGACAGGTCTGCAACACCTTGTTGATCAGTCTTGTCTTGCTCAGTTAGGTTTTGCTCCTTCACAGGTTCAGAAAGAGAGGGAGTTTGACCTAACTGGGATCAGAAGATGAAGTTTGTTGAGGCTCAACAGGAGGTTTAGGTTGTGTTGTCTCAAAAGGTTCAACCTTAACCTCCACTTCTTGAGGGACCTGACTTGGTGGGGAGTGTAAGTCAACAAGTTCTCCTCTTTTGATCTTCTGGTTGATCACCCTAATATGCTCATCTATAGTAGATAGAGACATAGAACCAAGTCTCCTTTTGGAGGATCCATACAGCTTCAGAATTTCATCATTCTTTGTGTGTCAACAGAGTTTTTCATGCTCTTCTGAATGATGGCCCTTGACCTTGCAACTTCTTCCCTTAATTTTCTCTTTGTTTCCTTATGTTCTTTGACTACTTCAAGCTCAAGCTATTTGAGATACTCAAACTCTATGTACTCAAAGGACAAGGGAAGAAGTGCAGATGCCTAGTATAGGCCTGTTGCACTCAAGTAGTTGATCATATTGATCCTATCAGTCTCTTTGTCTACTTGAGGTTCTTTTGGAGCCCCAATCTCTTGTGCAGGGCTTTCTTGAACTGGGGAGAGAGTAGGAACATGCTTGTATAATCTCTTTTGCCTCCTCTTCTCTTTGATTTGGAGAAGTAACTTTGCATCCTCTGCTTCCTTTCTCTCTCTTGACAATTCTATGTCAACCAGATCATTGAGCTCTTCTAAGGGGAGAGATATAATCTCATTAATGTCATAGTTCCTAGTTTGCAGGCAAGTAATCCTAATTTCCCTCAACTCATCATCTTGAGTGTTTGGTCTGTGGGTAGCCCTGATTGCAGCTTCCATGAATCTCGCAGACCCAAAGGAACTTTCTCCCCTTAGCTTCCTCTTCCTCTCTCTCTCTCTCTCTCCTCCTTCTTAATATCCTTAAAAGTTATTTTCCTTTTCCCTTTATCACTCATAGACCTTTGTAACTCAAGGTGGAGAGAGCTTTGGCCTTCATTGCTTGGTGTAGCCTCCAAGCTCTTGCCAGAGAGAGGTTGTGATGCACCTTTACCAGTAGGTGCTTCACTGAGAGAATGAATTGCTGAAGTAGTTGTAGGTGTGACAGGACTCTCAAGCTCTACTATTGGGCCTTCAGTCAAGGTTTCCCCTGCAAAGCTACTCTTAGGGTCTGTCTTAACATCCAGTTGACCAATAGTATTACCTATTTGCCATTGTCTCCTTCTTAGACTGAACTCTTCAGTAATTCTGTCCTGAATCCTTTATGCCAGCCTGTTAGTTTATCTAGATTGGCTTGGATTAACAAGTGGCATGTTAATCAAGTCAAGACCTTCATAGTAGTTCAAGGTCTGAAAATTGAAGACTTCTTGCTGCCCTTGAACTTTTTGAAGAATAAGGGCTCTTTTATTTGCATCATACATCCACCCTATGATGTAGTTAGAAGTTCCTTGAGGTGGAGATGATATTGCCCTTGGCATACCTTCCTTAAAAAGACTCTGAATGTAGGAGTCTATTGAGTCCACATCAATGTGAACTCCTAGGTTCTATGTCTGTAATAACTTTCTCCCCCTTTTTGGTAGCATCACCCACTTGCATAGGTGAGCTAGAGGTTATATCAACCACATTCATAGGTTTTTATGTTCCTGGTTGAGCTCTTCTTAAAGGTCTCCTAACTAGTTTTTCCTTAAGATAAGATATCTCAAGTTGTTGATCATTGACCCTGTTTTACAAGGTAATCACCTAAGATTCAAGATGACTAACCTTGGAGACTAAATAGGTGCATGTTTTTGACAATTTTTGCACCTTTAGCCTTAGATTCCCCTCATCTTCACAAGAAGAATCATGGGGGGATGAGAGAATTGGACCAAAGTCTTCTCTCTCACCACCAACATGAAGTTCATGGCTTCTGGTTTTCCTCTACTCAATGACAACTTTAGTTGAAGTGTCAATGGGTTGAATTGCCATGGTTGAGGTCTTAATGATGTTATCACTTGCTAAAGTGAGAGCCTCTTCCATATGGATATCCTGAATAGGTTCAAAAGTATCCACCTTGGTGATGGGTGACTGATGTGGGCTAGATATAGGTGACTCAATAGCACTCATCTCTCTTTGAGTAGGGGAGGAATAGAGAGACTCATGGTACTCACTGAAACATAAATCTTCATCAGTATAGAAGTCAAAGTTTGGGATTGATTCATTTAGGTCTAGAGGTTGAGGATGGTAACTGTTCCCCGGGTTGTTCACTTGCGTGTTGAGACTCAAAGTGAAGGCTTAAGGCTGTTGGGCTTGTGAGCTCATCAGTCAGAGCATGAGGAACCTCCGGACTGATAGTTGAAGTGATGGGAGTGGTTTGCTCCTCAGGAGAAGTGGGAGCTCTAGTTTCTATTTCTTCTTGTGTGGGTAGTGATATGGGGGCATGCACAACCTCATTAGCTTGTGCAGAGGTTCGTTTGGATCTTCTTTGGTAAGTGAGGATAATTTGTGGTCTTTTAAGTGGTTGAGTAGTAGAAGGTGTGGGTTCAACACTGGCTTGTGTTGCCAGGTTGTCACCTTGAGTAATGAGCTCTAACATTTTTAGGATTAGGACTGTTTCCACCCCAAAAAAACTAACAGTTTTCTTCGTCAAGATTTTAAAGATGTCGGGCTTCATCTAACCCAATTTAAGGATATTACATGTTTCCCTCAACTATGAGCCTCAGTTCACAGTTGAGAATGTATTGAACATATGTAGGAAACATGTAATATTCTAAGGAGTCTAAGTTAGCAAGTAATTTTGTATAAACAAACTAAGAGTACATGAACTTGACCCCCTGAACCATTCCATGCACTATGAAAGAGAGATCTTTAGGAATCTGGTCCCATCCTCCATTCTTGTTGGACAAGTTGTGGATAACCACATGAAGCAGGTATTTCCACTGGGATAAGACCTTCCCTTTCTTGAAGGTCATTACAGAGAAATCTCCCTCATAGCCCATATGCTCAAAGGAATGATTAATAACTTCATTTGGGAAGAAAAAATCACCTTTTTCATCATCCAGTGGAAGATGATAGTTGATGATGGCTGGAGTGATAAAGATTGTCCTCCCCTGCACTATAGTTAATAGTGCCTTCTGTCCATCCATAATGACCTCTTGGCAGGTCTTCCAAAATTCAAGAAAATGATCCTCATACAGATTAGGATCAATAGTAAGGGAGATGGAGTTGTTAGACAAAGCTAGAAAACAACAAACCTATGAGAAACAATCATCTTTCTTAGTGTTCAACAGAGCAACCTGGTTGTGTTGCCTGTGAAGTTTCATGGAGAAATCAAGGTTGTTTCTGAGGTTTAGATTGGCCATTTTGAGAAGCTTAATGGTGAAGGAAGATAAAAAACAAAGGCGGTTTGGGAGAATTTAGGTCAGAGAAGAAATGCAGATGAAGAAGATAGTGAAAAAGAGAATAGTGAAAAAAAGAGGAACCGTTGGGTTTATATGTGAAAAGGATCAAGACAAAGTTAATGAAAGAGGATAAACTTTGAAATCTAGAAGTCAGTCCCACCTCTAAAAAAGTAGTTTTCTTTTAGCCAAAAAAGTAGTTTCCTTGGAAGTCGAGAAATCTTCCGAAGGTTATTTTGCTTTGGAAGTTCTTGAAGAAAAGCTTCTGAAGGCAAATTCATTTCGGAAGATATTTCAAAGATTTTTGAGAATTTTGCTTCGAAAGAGATTTAGAACTCAGAGTATTTATTCTAGGAAAAATAAAAACATTCGAAGAAAAATTTGCTTTCGGAAGAAAAATTGTTCTTATAAGACATACATGTCCTTAAGTTGATTTTAAGCTTCGGAAGATATTTCAGAAATTTCTTCCGAAGGTAAATTGACTTAAGTAGATATTTGTTTGTGAAGACATAAGTTTCTTTCGAAAGTAATTTTAAATCTTCCGAAAGATAAAGAGATCAAAAATTTTCAAATATAAGAATATCTTTATAAAAGATTTTACTTTCAAAGAGAACAAAGGGCTTATGAAGGTGATAAAAATAGTCAACTTAGGACACACGGGTTTTAGAAATAATATGATTAAGTTTTAAGAAAAGCTACTCAAAATTAATTATCCCAATAGCTGATACAAGATATTTGAATCTTTGTTCATCAAAAGCTTTGGTGAACAGATCAGCATACTGTTCATTTGTGTTAACCTTGACTAGTTTGATTAATCCCTTTTCAAAGTTATCTCTAATTAAATGATACCTGATATTGATGTGCTTTGTCCTTGAGTGTTTCATAGGATTTTCTGTGATTGAGATAGCACTATTGTTGTCTATGTGAATGGAAGTCCCCTTGAAGTTGAATTCATAGTCCAGCATCTGATTTTGAATCCAAAGTACTTGAGCACAGCAGCTTGTAGCAGTAATGTATTCAGCCTTAGTAGTTGATGCAGATACACAAGATTGTTTCTTACATTGCTAGGAGACTATCCTTCCACCAAAAAATTGGCATCCCCCTGATGTAGCTTTGCAGTCTTGTTGCAGTGACCATAGTCACTATTTGTATAAGCATACAGATTAAAGTCGAGTTCTTTGGATACCAAAGGCCAAGTGATGGAGCACCTTTGAGATATCTTAGAATTCTTTTGACAATGATTAGATGTGACATCTTGTGGTTGGCTTGATATTTACCATAGTCACTATCTGTATAAGCATACAGATTAAAGTCGGAGTTCTTTGGATACCAAAGGCCAAGTGATGGAGCACCTTTGAGATATCTTAGAATTCTTTTGATAGTGATTAGGTGTGATATCTTGGGGTTGGCTTGATATTTTGCATAGATACACATAGAAAACATGATATCAGGCCTCCTAGTTGTGAGGTACATAAGAGACCCATTCACTGAAAAGATGCTCATCAACACACTCCCCCTCAAGATCAGGCCCAAGGGAGTGGTTTCTAGCTATGGGTGTCTTAGCAACCTTACAATCAGTCATGTTGAATCTTTGAAGTATGTCTTGAACATACTTAGACTAACTTATGAAGATGCCATTGCCAACTTGCTTCACTTGAATTCCTAGAAAGAAATTAAGTTCCCCCATGGCACTCATTTCTAACTTGTCTTCATCAGCTTTTCAAAGTCTTTGTAGTGCTTTGAATTAGTTGACCCAAAGATAATGTCATCCACATATACTTGAACTATCATAATGTGATCTCCTGTTCCTTTTATGAAGAGAGTTCCATCAATAGTACCCCTCTTGTAGCCACGCTGACAGAGATATTGTGATAGGGTCTCATACCATTTCCTTGTTGCTTCGTGTAGCCCATAAAGAGCCTTATCATGCTTGCAGACATAATTAGGATAATCAGGATCTGCAAACCCAGGTGGTTGTTTGACATACACCTTTTCATCAATCACCCCATAAAGAAAAGCACACTTAACATCAAGTTGGTAAACCGTGAAGTTCTTGGATACAACAAAAGCTAGGAATATCCTAACAGCTTCAAGTCTTACTACAGGAGCAAAGACATTTGTGTAGTCAAT
Source organism: Flaveria bidentis (assembly GCA_018326385.1). Classification (NCBI taxonomy): domain Eukaryota; kingdom Viridiplantae; phylum Streptophyta; class Magnoliopsida; order Asterales; family Asteraceae; genus Flaveria; species Flaveria bidentis. Next base: position 3,294 of record BJCM01065998.1, on the reverse strand, counting down.
TCCTTCTTCTTGAGTATATCCTTGAACTAGTCCGGCCTTGTTCTTGATGACAAGTCCTCTATCATCCTTCTTATTTCTAATCACCCATTTGGTTCCCATAGTAGTCTTCCCATGGGGAAGAGGACATAGGTTCCAAACCTTTTACCTTTTGAATTGAAGCAACTCCTCTTGCATAGCTTTAACCCAACTTCCATCCTTTAGATCCTTATCAATTTTCTTTGGCTATATCTGGGACAAGAAACAAGAGTGAAGACAAACATTTGCTTCATGGGTTTGTCCTCTTGTTCTTACCCCTGTGTCAACATCTCCAATGATGTTTGTGGAAGGGTGAGACTAGTGGATCCTTAGCTGAGGGATCACAGCAAGTTGCTTAGATAGATCTAAATTAGAGAAGTTCAGATATGGTAATGAGTATTCACTGTCCACATCAGCACACTTATCAAGATTAACTTGATCCAATGAGTGTGTGACATTATTGATGTTTTCATCAATGGAGTGGTTATCAGCATCAAGAAATTCCTGATCACTGTCACTACCACCATGCTCTCTAACATTTGAAGCTCCTTCATCTGAGTTGTGTACCTTTAAGCTAGAATTTGAAGGCATTCTAGAGGCATCAGCAGGATTTGTCATTGATGTGCTAGTAGAAGCTTCATTTGCAGGATTGGTTACCACTAAAGCTGAAGATATGTAGCTTGAAGTCCTTCTCAGCTCAAATCTTGGTTCAGGATCACTTGTGAGTAATATTTTTGTAGACCTTGAAACAACATCACAAGATTTGTTAAAACATTTGGTAACTAAATCAAGATCAAACAACCAATCATGACCAAAAACTTTCACAATGGGAGTGTGCTCAGTGAAAGTCATAATGGCTAACTCCTTAACTACTCTAGTTCTGAGATTGTATACTCTATAAGCCTTAGCTTGGGAAGAATATCCAATGAAGTGTCCATCATCTGATTTCTCAGCAAACTTGGCAATTTGATCTTTGGTATTCAAGATGGTGCAAGGACATCCAAATGACCTGAGAAAACCAAGAAAGGTTTCCTCTTGTGCCAAAGTTCATAAGGAGTCTTACCATGAGTCTTAACCACTAAAACTCTGTTTTGGACATAGCAGGCAGTGTTGACTGCCTCATCCCAGAAGGTGATGAGTAGTTTAGAGTCAGACAACATAGTTCTTGCAGCTTAAATAATTGTCCTATTTCTCCTTTTAGCAACACCATTTTGGTGAGGAGTCCTGGGAGCATTATATTGTCTTGTAATACCCTTTTCATTACAAAATATATCAAGGATTTGATTCTTGAATTCAGTTCCTTGATCACATCTTATGGTTTTGAGCTTGTGAGCATATTGATTCTCAATCTTTATGATGAAATTCTTCAAAATCTTAGGAGTCTTGTCCTTAGTTCTAAGGAAGAAGACGCATGTGAATCTTGTAAAATTATCTGTAATCACTAAATAGTAAGAGGTCCTTCCTAGAGTCATTACACTAGTGGGGCCAAAGAAATCCATATGTAACAAGTGTAGAGGAGTAGTGATGGAGTTTCTTTTCTTTGGTTTGTGAGATACCTTATGTTGCTTTCCTTTTAGGCATGCCACACAATGGTCATCAATTGTAAACTCTTTTTTTGGCATTCTAGTTACCAAATCATTCTTAATTAGTTTGTCATGTTTTTAAAGTTTACATGCCATATTCTTTTATACCAAAGGAAAGACTCATTACTATTTGCTTTAGATAGAAAACATGAAACTTCTTTTGAGGGAGATGTTTCTTGCAAATCCATCTTGTACATGTTACCTCTCTTGGGGGCTCTGAGTAGGATATGCTCATGAGGAATGACCACCCCAGGCTTGAGAACAATGCACTCATGCTCAGTATCGAGTATGTTATGACTCTGATCATAAAATTGAGATACACTTAGAATATTGTACCCATGCTCCTTGACAAAATTTACATTTTCAATGCTGAGTTTACCATTTATGACTTTGCCCCTTCCTGTAATGTAACCTCCAGTATCTCCTCCAAAAGCAACTGGTCCTCCATCAATTCTTTCAAACTTTTGGAGTAGTGACCTATTGCCTGTCATGTGCCTAGAACATCCACTGTAAATGATCCATGCATTTTTATTCGTCTTGAGTTGTTCCTGCACAAAAAAGATGGTTAATTACATTTGGAAACCAAAGCCTCATTGGTCTTGGGCTTATCAAAAGAAGTTTGTAAGGCCCCGTTCCCGGGACGCTTACAGCTGGAAAACCATTGCACATAAAAGATATATTTTCATCATCTTAATCACCCGAATTAAGCCCCAGTGTGCATCCTCATGGGGTAGCTAACCCCCACACGGTTGAGCTAACACTCCGCATTGAGTGTGAACCTCCATACATTTTCTTGCAAGTCTTTCTTACATTCGTTCATTCATTAATGCATGCATTCTTCATTTCATTCCTCTTTTCATTACCTTCCACTTTATGTTACATAATACTTTGATTTCGTTCATTAACATTCAATGTAAAGCCAAGGGAAAATAATCATACATAATAATAAGGAACATCAACATGCACAACTAACATCATCATACAGGGCATCATCATACATACATAACATACATCATGCATAATCCTACAACACCATACATCATCATCATGCCCAACCTAGCATCTATGACCTCAAAGTCAACTTATATGAACTCCCGGGAACCTTCCACGTCAAAACTTACATCTGCACTTTCCCCCGAAAGTCAGTACATAAACTACATTCCTCTCGGGTACACCAGCCCTACCTAGGCGTATGGACACCCTTCAGTCGCATGGCCTTCCAGGTGACTGAACATCATGCGAATGAAACTAATGCGGATGAACACCCATGCAAATGGACCTAATGCGGATGGAACTAGGCGTATGGACCTCAGTCGCATGACTCCCCATGCGAATGACCCTCAGTCGCACGGCTGGCATGCGTATGTGCTCCAGTCGTGTGACTCACATGCAAATGAACCTCAATCACATGACTGGCATGCGTATGGACCTCAGTCGCATTCCTTTCGGCCTTATGGCCTCCAGCCGCATGCCATTCGGTCGCATAGCCCTAACTGGTGTAGAATGCAGTTCATCCTGAACCCAATCTGCCATTTTCGACCTCCAAGCTCTTCCAAACCTCTTCTAAGCCCAAATCAATCATCCTAAACCTTAGGAATGCATGCCACAACACCATTCAAGCACACACAAGCCCGAAATCAAACACCACTCGCATCACACACAAACACATACACACGGGTCAAACACACACATTTCA
>BJCM01065996.1:0-10050 GCA_018326385.1 Flaveria bidentis | reverse complement strand
TGTTATCATTAGGATTGAATTCCCTCGCAACCTCTATTTTACAATGCACGCTTAGACTTTATGATAGTGATGCAAAAACACCGTTGATTCTCTATGTAAACAGGGATGGTTAAAATATGATTGATTCAACTTCTTGTTTGGATAGGTTTGACAAAAAATAATTTGAAGTTATTAAATTAAAATAGAAGGCATCAATCTTAAAATGTATCATGTTTAAACTTATGATATGATAATTAACAGTTTACAATGATTGTTTATTTGTGTGTTATTGAGTTAAAGGGATGTGAAAAGACATTAGCTTAGTTTCATAAGTATGTTAAGAGATTCATGAGATTATGGTATGATGTGAAAAGACATTAGCTTAGTTTCATAAGTATGTTACAAAACCCACTCATATTTACCTCTTTAGACCCACACAACAAATCCGTTGTATGGTTGCAATCAAAGCAACATCAAGGTTATTCTCGACAGAAAATTTAGTTCCAACCTTATTGTCTTCTTTATAGTTGTTTGTACGAACTGAGTTCTCAATTTTGCAACACATTGTTAGTCGTGTTTAGATTTTGATCTTTATCTTGCCAACATGTTGTTTAGTTTCTCATGGAGTTTATCCAAAACTATCGTATAATAGCATTTGTTATGTAATTGTGTTCGTATATTGTATGCACATATTTGATTTTCTTATATCTTAAATATGGTTATCATCGATTGATTTCTTAAGAGTACATATCTAGTTTGTTTATCAAGGTTTTTTTACACCATCGAACCAATGGAATATCGCTCAACCCAAAAATATCATCAAACCAAATTGAAACTGAGAACATTCCTAAGGTTATTAGGAGTACCCATCACACTTCACATTTCACTTAATGTCTCAACAACTCCACAACATTGTCAATTCTCCCACGTGTGTTAACCGATAATGCAAAAATTATGTATGTAACTAATCTTATCACAGTGGGCCTTTGGGTGGTGGGTTTCTGTTAAAATGGTGGGCGAGCCGGGTCTGTGTTCGCCGGCGTGGGTGGCTTTTCGCCAATGGGTTTACCCCGGTGACCGAACTTAAAAATTATTCGTTGACTGTTAAAAAAACTGATCCTACTTGCCAGTTTGTAGTAGTTTTAGAGTTCCTAAAGAATTACAAGTTAAATTTAACCCACAAAAAACATGTTAAAATGTGCAAACAATATTGATTTGGACACGTTTTGTTTGTATAATCATCACTGACATGCTTTTTTAAAATGCTTAATTATCCTGATTACTTGAGATCATAGTTTTTTTTTTGTTATTTGTATTAGTCTATAAAGCTATTGAATTCATCATATTTTGTTAACTATTTTGGCGGCTTTCATAAAAAGTTAAGTCAATAATGAAGTTGAAGGGTATAAAGACAAGAGTACTAATATAAAAACATCCACCCAGATAAATTGATATTTTTTTATACGCTGCGTATGGATCTGGGTCCATATGTAGCGTATAGGGTCGAATACATTAAAAATGAGGAAAATTCAGGGGGGGCTATCAGATAGCTATACGCCTCATATAGCCCTATACGACTCCCCTATACGACACATATAGGACTATACGACACGTATAGCGAATTTCGACATTGACTACAATATAAAATTCACGGGGCTGTTAGAGGGCTATACGACACATATAGTCTCATACGACACATATAGCTCTATACGACGTGTATGGGGCTATACGACATGTATAGAAATTTTAAGGTATTGACTTAAAATATGGGGTGTTTATTTAACCGGACCCAAAAATAATTGTGAGCTCTCAAAGTTGAATCAGTAATGAAGTTGAAGGTTGAAAAGATAATTGTCTGAAGAGTTTAAATATAAGCCGTTAAACTAACGATGAGGAGTTGAATAGATAAAAAAAATATTGATAAAAACCCCGATTTTAAGTTATTAGAAGAGTTGAAGGCTTGAGAAAAATGTGTTTTTGTATTCATATTTTTGTATATATAAAGATGATTATACATACCAACTTACCAAGTGCACATTACAATGTTATATAAAACTTTATCTAGATACATGGGCAACTCTCGACGAGGAAAATATACGAAAGCGTGACAACTAACAAAAGAGGAACTTTATAAATATTCTAATTTTTTAACGGAATCATGTTTTGTAATTATTAAAAGTTAACAATTAAATTAAAAATGAAGTGTATTGAGTTTATTTAACGTGTTTAATATTTAATTAAGTTATTGTAGATAAAATTTCAAAAACGGTTTCTTTAACATATTACCTATTTACAAAAATATTGTATTAGCCAAAACCGATTTCATAGGCTAGGATTCTCAAGCAGTGAAAACTAGCTACTATCAACCTAGTTATTACAAATTTCAATTGTAGTGAAGGAGCTTTGATATTTTCATATAGAGAAAGGATTAATATTTTTTAAGAGAAAGGATTCGTTTTATATATATAAAAATAACACTACAGGACCAATGTAAATTACCGAACCAGAAATTAACACTACTGACAAAAAAAAACGAGTAGGTCCCCCTACAATACTTCGCCCATGACCACTTGTAACTCCTTATCTTTAGTTTAAACTTTAACTACTTTAACATCTTTTATTTAAACCAATTTGATTAATAGGCTATGATAGTCATGCACAAATCGAGTTTTGGGCCGGACCCAGAACCGGGTTCAAACCAGGTTCGGTCCAGTCGGGTTTTTTTGTACCACGGTATTGGTAAACCCGGGTACGAACCCGAGTCGGGTTCACTTGCGGGAAAACCCTACCCGCCATACCCGGGTACGGTCGGGTCGGGTCCGGAACCGGGTCCAATACCGGATTTAGTTTATTTTTTCTAATTTTTTTATGTCCAATACCGGGTTCAATATCGGGTCCAATACCGGGTTCACTTCGGGTTTAGACCCGGTCGGGTTCGGGTCGGGTCCGGGTAGGGTCGGGTTTTAGAAATTCAAAAAAACCCCAAACCGGGTTGAAACCGCCGGTTTATTCGGGGTACACCCGGTACCGGGTTGTACCCGAACCCGGGTCCGGGTCGGGTACGCCGGGTCAGGTTCGTACCCGGTTTTTTTGTGCAAGTCTAGGCTATGACTTGTAAGCCCATTTATGTAAATATTATTCAAATTGTAAGCCATGGCTTAACAGGCTATGACTTGTAAGCCCATGTATGTTGGGCCGTTACCTTACGAACGCCCGTAAAGGTACTCTCCTTTGTGCAGGGTACACAAGCACCACCGGAGATCGGAGATCGGCGATCGGAGACGACGACTGAGAGAGTGTTTGAAGGTTTGAAAGCTTCATTTCGTTTCAATGGCGACATCGAAGCTGGTGAGAACTATATTAGATCCAAAGAAGAATTGGTTCGCAGCTCTTCACAAGAAAACTATCTCAGATCGCCTTAGCAAATACGGTTAGCCAGTATCTTATAGTGCGATTATCTGTGATTATTTGTGTCTACTTATCTCTGTTTGTATGATTTTGTGATTTATTTGGAGTTTCAGTATGAATTTGTAGGATTACGCGTTAGAGGATCTTCGGATTTGTTGTTTTTGAACAACGTTTTGTTTGTTTATGAGTGATGATTGCGTTTGTGTGGATTGAAATGTGAATGTTAGGGTTGCGATATGACGATCTGTATGATCCGATGGAGTGTTTGGACATCAAGGAAGCGTTGAATAGGCTGCCTCGTGAGATTGTTGATGCTCGAAACCAACGCCTTTTACGTGCGATGGATCTCTCTATGAAACATGAATACCTCTCCAAAGATTTGCAGGTATGTTTTTGATTATGTATATAGTTGTTGCAGTATGGTAATTTGTTTTTAGTTGCTTTGATTTGATGACAGTTTAGCTAATTCAGTTTTAGCATTTTGAAATCATGCTTGATCAACATTTAAGCTATTCTAACACTTTTTGGCGTTGGAAAGTGAAATTCATTGTGAAATCAGGGATGAAGGTTTGGTTTGTTCTTGTTACAGGCGCAACAGACACCGTTTAGGAGTTATCTTTCAGACATGCTAGCGCTGGTAAGTTGATGAGGAATTTCTTTTTTAGTTTGGAGGCCATGAAATGTTTCAATTACACTTTCAACATTGCTCTAAAAGTAGTGTATTGAGGCGTTACCCGTGCTTGGACTCATAAACAATGTGCTGCTGGTTAAGCAGTTAGGGAGAGATTTTGCATTATGCTATGTGATGCATGATTATTTAGTTTTTACCATGTATCAATCTTTGTTAGTTTGTATTAACTTCATAGTGTGAAGCTCTGTCTTAAAAAGAAACTAAAGAACAAGAAATAGATCATATTAAATGCTTTTAGATTTGAAGATAAGTTAATGAATGCTTATACAGGAGTTTACTGGTTTGATTTAGCTTTTTGTTGGAGTTTCGTGCATTGGCTCATTTTGCATTTAAGTTGCCTATAGTCTTAGGTGTTGGTGTTAGAAACTTTCTAGGTTTTGCCTTTAGTCCTAGCCACATCGTATCCCGGCTTATACTTCACTCAGGTTTGTCTTTAGTCTTAGGAGTAGATGTTAGGCTGTTAGCTAGTATCTAGGATTATTATCTATATTTGCCTTTAGTCATTAGGTTTGTTTTAATTAGTCTTGGAGACTTTTATGCCTTCTTGTTCTTTCATCTTCTGCTACTAATAAGTATTGTATGATACTTGCTTTATGGCATGTACTTCTTTTTTATTTTCTAAAACATATTATTTTTTGCCTTGAGATGGGGGTATCTTTAGGAGCAGCCTCTTTACCCCTTGGATTAGATATAAGGTTTGTTCTCATATCACCCTCCTCAGACCCTACCGATAATTGGGATTTTTTGCTTGGTGTGTTTGCCTGTTTGTTCTGAAATCTAGCACCTCCAAATAATATGACATGGCTTAGGAAGTAAGGTGCTTTTATCCATTGTAGTCAAAGTCACAAGTCGCAAAGGGCTTGACTTGAGAAACAATCAAGTGATACACAATCACTACTCACTCACACAGGAACTAAGTAATCTAGGAGGACTCAATATATTCTTCGATTGATTAAAAACAGAATACAATAAAAGGAATTTACATAATGAAAAGCTTTAAAGGTGCAGGTACCGAACTACTAAAAACTAGGAATAAAACCTACCTGTTACACATGAAATGGTATCCACTAATTGACTAAGTAAGCCCATTACTTCCATGCAATTGGAAAATAACAAATACTAAAATAACAAAACAAAATAAACCATGCAGTGACTAGTTTCATGCACATGGATCAGATCAAGAACCCAATAGAAAAGAGGTTGCTACTTTAACACTCCTGTCCCAAAGGTGACAAAAAAAAGTTACACCTTAGACAAAATAGCTCATTAATAGGAATTATAGAACAATCACGGAAACTAATAACAATTCGCAAAAAACCAGCAACATCCATTGTTCATCACACCTACCAAATAATCAAAGCCTAAAAAACTTGTATCCTTTCTCACTTATGTTTGTGGTATATGTGCTCTTGACTACTATGCTTGTACAACTTGACGTCTTGTTCTCGGTGTGCTAAGGGTGTCATTGTGTTAAGGGTATAATCGTAGACGTTATGGGTGCACAACCTCTGTGTTGATCATGTCTCCAAGATTTTGACAATTGACACAAGTAGAAGGTTGGAGAATATCGATATGAAGTTAAGAAACAAGTGAGAGGGTATCTTCGCCAGTCAGAAGAAAAAAAAAAGTTAAGAAACAAGAAAGAGTGCCTGAGAAAACTCGAGTCTTGTGTTTGTGAGAGTGAAGTGAGGCGGCAAAGACAAATTCAGTTTCCTTTATGTTTAGACTTGTACTAGCATACTTAGAAGACAAATTCAGTTTCCTCTATGTTTAAATTAATATGATGTATTGAGCATGCTTGGTAAGATAGTCAGAAACATGTCTTTTTGGTGGTGGATGGATGAAAATGTTGGTATACATATAACATCCCATTTTAGATTCTGTATAAATAATTATTTTGGCAAATGTGATCATGGGAATTATGTTATTTCATTAACAGACTAGTTTTTTTTAGTAATATGACGTAGGACTTCTGTGCATAAAAAGTACAATTTAAAACTAATCTTCCTGATTTTTAACCTTTCGATTCGTTAGAGAAAAACTTTTCCCGTGTTGACCCATTCATTGGTAGACATGTCAAATTACCTAAAACAAACTTTTTTTTCAGGTAAAGAGGGAGAGAGCGGAACGTGAAGCATTGGGGGCATTGCCTCTTCAACAACGAACAATACCGTAATTCTAACATTTTGATCTGCTGTGGCGATTACTGATCTTTGGTGAACGGTAAGATGCAAAATCATCGTATTTTTGTTTTTGATATGGTCCGCATCCATGATGAGATGCAGCCAAGCCAGTATTGTGTTCTTGGTTGTTTATCTTTAACTTCAATAAAACACGGATTAAGTACTTTGAAGTTTTATGATGATTCTATTCACCAGGTTTGAGATCCTGTGAATGTAAGAGCTTATGTTTTAAACATGTTTTATCAGGTTCGAATATACAAACTATCATCTTTTATCAGGAATTTTACTTAACGTTATGTTCAGCTCTTTATGATCCTTAACACTGTGTATCCCGCTGGATATAATCAATTTGTTTAGTTCTTGAAAAATACACCTCTTTCTAGTAAGTATTTGAAAAGGGTTTGAACTTCTCTAGATTTCGAATTGGGTTTGCGAAATCATAAAAAAAACTCGCATTTTTGGTTAAAGATCATAGATTTGGATGATATAGAGCAGGCGTTGTCTTTGTATTGACTAGGTGATATAGGTATGCAGTAGTCTTAAATTACACCAAAGTTTGCCTTAATTTGTGACTATTAGACGAATTGAGTAGTTAGGGTTTGGTTATGTAAATATTTATCCACATTTCAACTTACCAAAAAGTTGGTTAAAAGGGTTAATGGGTTAGCTCGGGATAGCTCATATGTACATTAGCTATGTTAGATTGGAATTATTCAATCTTCTACATTTACCTTGTCTACTATTTTGATCGTATTATAATGCCTCCTGTAGCCGCGCTTCAACCATTCATGAGTTACGGGAGTGCCCCGTTTGTCCCAATTTAATTGGTCATTTATCTATCAGGTTTGGTTCATTCCTAATATTGATTAATCATGGGTGTCATCATTTCGATTAAAAGTGTAATTATGGCAAGTTCGTTCGGTTTGAACCCATAGGCGTGTTGAAGTCGAATATTTTTACAAAAAAGACGTTTTTTGAGATGAGTTTAGGATTGGAATCAGATAATAGGCATTTATTTCTACTGGTAACTTCTATCTACATAACATCATCAACGTCCATAGCTGAAAACCGCAAATCCAATGAGTACTGAGTAACAATAACTCAATGTGAGTTTGAGACCGGTACTTAACTAAAGGGCTGTTTGATTGCTCTTACTCGGTCAGAAGGTGATGACCGGGTAAGAGCTTGTTTCAAAACTGACCCGGTAAGAGGGAAAATAGGCATGGGTCAGTGGCGTCGGACCGGGTCAGACGCAAAAATGTGATAATCAAACACGCTGACCGGCCAAAATGTCTGACCGGGTTAGTGGGTCAGACATTTTGACCGGGTTAGAAGCAAATCAAACAGCCCCTAAAATTATTGATACTAGGTTAAATGAAAGTTCAATAATGTCATAAAATTTTATTAATTTCATCTTCATGTTTGATACATACACATTAATAGAATTCGGTTGTTAAACTAACCATTAATCTATGTAATATGCAACACTTGGCTGGTTAGTCAAATGTTAAAAAAAAAAACTTAAATCACCATAATCTTTGCTGGGAGAATTTAACATTTTGTTGAAGGAAAAATATTAAGATGTGGTGAATGTGATGGTTTGTAAAATTACTTTCATGCTGCACTTGTAGCATGATAATTTGTAAAATTACTTTCATAATAGTGAGTCTTTGTCAATGAATTTATTTTATGCGTTATGAAACATTCACTAATATGGACGTATAGGACGAAAATGAATATAGGTGTCTACATACATCTCTTAACCTTCTGAAGAATATTACAACAAATACGAATATAATGCTCAATGTCATTGTTTCAAAACATGTTGCTCATGTCTCATATGGGATTTGTTTACTTTCTTATTTTGTTTTGATACGACAAACAGAAACCTCACGGCAATTTCATAGTGCGTATCTCTTCGAAAGGACCACGCCCAAGTTGTTCATATACACGGTTTTGAAGTTTAATCGAAAAACATGTGCACGAACCATCCATATAAGGTCGAAACGAGACGACTCAAACTTTGTCATCCTTTTGATAAATATTTTGTCTTTATATATTAACATTGTGAACTTTTTAAAATATAAATATTCAACTTTATTTAAGTTGGAAATTCAAAATAGAGAATATTCCCAATAATCCTAAAGATGGCTTCATTTTTTAATTTTATTATTTTTTTTATTTTTCTTTAAAAAGTTACAAATAGATATCTATAGGAAAGTTCCATACAAGTATTAAAACAACGACCATGACCCTAGACCCTAGTAGAAATTTAGGTGTATTAAGTTGAAAAATATTGTTTTGAACTATGGTCGGTTTTACTTAAGAAGACTATCTTGTTAGGAAAAGGTTGAATCGATGTACACGAACCCTAAATGTATACAGATCATGTAACTCGAATATGACGCTTTTGAACTGTTTATATAAGGGAGTCAAATGATTTGACGAGTAATAAGCATGTTGATAGGTAGCAAATGGTTTATATTCAAGATAAAAAGCTGTTAAACTAGCTCATAAAATGTTGTGTGTTTGTAAATATGTTAACAAGGGTTGTAAACTGTTTACCGCGTTAATCATATCAAAATGTTCAATCTAATTTGAATGGGTTGACCCGTAGATCTGAATAATTAAACGAGTTAAAAAATTTAAACCAAACTTTACTTGTCTAATTACATAAGTTAAATAGATCAATCTAAACATGAAACGTCTAATTAAGCATGTTTATGTCAAATCTAAAACAATTTTCTTAAATGAGTTAAACACGTCAAATTCAAAACAACATGGTTTGTTTCACGATGGGTCAAACCCAACCAGATTTTCACACATCTTTAAATATAACTATATCTTATAGTTATACTTTTTGGTTGAATTAACTATTTAATTTACATTTTATTGTTTTTTGGAAGAAGATGAGAAATCTTTGCAAATAAGCATAATGTAGTTATCCTTAACTGTTTAATAATTCAAAGAGTTGTTGTATAGACAACTTTAACCATTTAGCAGTTGAACAAGTTAGCCCGGTCTTTAAAACCGGTCATCCAACAAAGGGTTTAATGGTTTTTTTTATGATTCTTTTGTGGTTCTTCAACCCTAACCATTGCATTTGCATTGCATTTTCGTTCATGGGGTTTGACGAAAATCACGCTTTCAGTTCCAATACTTTATTTATTACACTGACAGTCCAATAGTTTCATGTTTTATTTCAATTTAACCCAAACCATTAACTTTGTTAGTGTAATTCTGTTAAGTTGACGGTCCAATAGTTTCAAGTTTTATTTCAATTTCACTCAAGTCATTAACTCTGTTAGTGTAATTATGTTAAGTTAACTAGAATTGACTATTTTACCCTTAATAAATAAATATAAAAATATATCGTCATCATCTAACCATTATCACCATTATCTAACCCTAACCCATCTCTCTCTCTCTTGCTATTCCTTCATCACCACCACTACCCACCACCCATCATAGGCGACCATCTCCATCGCCATCTCCGGCCTTCATCTCCGGCCTCCACCACCAAACGACATCCTCTTCTCTCTCATCTCAAGAACCACCGCCCACCTCCACCATTTTGGTCTCCTCCCACATTTTTTTCCAAACCCAAATCAGATCTACTCCTAAAATCTAAGATTTGGCGGGTTTCTGTGGTTGTGGGTGGTGACCGGCGGTTTCAGATCGTCGGTGGTGGTGAGCATGGTGGTGCAGGTGGCAGGTGAGGAGGGTGATGTCGGTGGCGAGTGGTGCAGGTGGCGGGCGAGGAGGGCAGTGCGGGTGGCGGGCGAGGAG
>BJCM01065985.1:0-16703 GCA_018326385.1 Flaveria bidentis | reverse complement strand
TGTTATGAAAACACCAATTGATCAACACAAATTGAATGACTTTTATTAAAGAATCAAGAACATCAATTACACACAACAACTACTTTTGATTACAAGATATCAACAACTACTGGTTGGAATCCCACTGTAACTAACTAACTACTGATTACAAAGAGGAAGAAAACTCTTATACTAACCAAAACAGACAACTATGTGATATTGTCAGAAATAGTCCCTCAACTTTAGAAACAAGACTTTTACTTAACAATATATATATGAGGAAATCAATGCAGAAAGAATCAAACTACAATGATTTTCTTCTAAATCAAGTCAAACCACAGGAATCCACAAACATCTTAGATAGATCTAAAAGGGTATAAAAGAAGAAAGTTTTAAGAACCTTGAATGTTCTCTTAAGAGGCTCATCAACTGTCAAGAATTAACAAAACGTCAAAATTAGTAATTCTTTTAACTTAAGAACAACTGAACAAGATCAGGAGGAAATAAAATTGACAGTTGAATAAACAAACCTTGGTCCATTAACGCTTTGAACTGATTGATTGCTTCATTATAAGCAAGACCCATTTGGATTTGGGTGAATTCTAGCGATTACAATGCAAAAGATGGAAGCTTTATGATCGTTAAAGGTTGTTGAGAGTCGTCTCTTTCTCTCTCTTCTGCTGAAGGTATGAGGAACTTTCTTGGAGGGTAGACACAATCACGTTTTAAGTTGACCCGTTTTGTCTAAAGCTTTAAATTTCACAATGACATTGAGAAGCACCCCTAATTAAGGCCCTAGTTTTTGCAGTTTTTAATGGTTATTATTTGGGGATAATAATCATAATATCACAGAGTTGACATTTGACCTCGCTTAGTTTATGGATGGTAACGGGTTGGGTGTTAAACAAGATTTTATTTTAGTCTTGTATCATAGAAGTGTATTTCATGCATTTTTTTTAATAAGATTAACTCACATGTCAAACAATGACGGAGGATAGTGGGGGCGCGTGGGTTGTCACACCCCTCTTTTTTCGTTGGTAACGTTAAGTTTTAGTCTGTTAATGTAAGTTTTTTGGTCCGGTAATTTAACTTTTTATATAAATATCGAATTCGCCCCTTTAAAAAGATTAATTTCACTCCCGCCCCCATACGAAAATATTAAACTAAATTTTAATTTTAATTTTAATTTTAATTTATATGTTTATCAATTGTGAGGAGAGATGTCATTTATGAGGCTAGAGCAAAGGCTCTTTTGTAGTGTATTTCATACATGATTCCATACTTTTGGGTTTGTGAGTTTACCCACCTAGTAAATTTGTTTAAATCTTGACATGGATGAATATTACTAGTTTGATGATACTAAAAACTAATAACTAACAATTAACTAGTTCAAAAAAAATCTAGTATATTGGTTTATAGAGTTAATTATGCAGATGGCTGATGTGATTTAAGAAAAATAACATGTGTAGGTAATAAGAAAAAAAACTTCAATTTGGATACTAACTTTCATTTTTGTAATGTGTTCGGTATTAAGATCAACTTTCTGCCTTAATTCAACAAAAAAAATCCTATGAGAGTAACATTTTACCATAATTTAACCCAAAATTAATGAAAATTAGCCTTGACGCTAAGCTCTTTACAGAGTTAAAAGTTAGTGTTCAAATATTTTACTTTTTAATTTTGATACTTAAATATGTTAGTTTGTCTAAATGAGAGGGATTCTCTATGTAATTAACTCTTGTCTATCATTTCATAAGGCTAAAAGTTATCTATGATATTTGTTTATAATTCTACTAGGTTAGAGCCTATGTATTACATGGGTGAAATAAATAAAATATATTAAAATTATTACTTTTATAAATATTTTATTTTTTAGATGTTAATATCCATAGGTAAAATAAAATTTTAATGAATATTTAAAAGTTATAACATATAATGAATTAGAAATTATAATCTATATTTAATATGTATTAATAAATTATTAAAATAACTACATTTATATTTTAGATGTTTAATAGTTTAATTACTTATATACAATAATTATCATTTAATATGAGAGAGACAAAAAAACACAAATATAAATATATTTGTTATAACATATTTTAGTTAAAAAGAAAAGTCAAATTAATAGTTTTTAAAATTTCGTACTAATTATGAGAGAGAGGCGGGAAAATGAATTTTTTGATATATTAGAATGATAACACGTGTCATTTAATATGCTACAAGGATGACACATGTCAAAAAAACTTTTTTTATTATAGGTTATAGATATAGATATGTCATTTGTTTATAATCCTAACGGTGTTGTGGTGTAACAAACTTTGTTATCCATTTTTTAGATGGAAAATCGTATTTGTAATTAAAACTATGCCTAAATCATTTAGAATGTTAAGCATGCTTAAATACTTAATCAAAAGACCCTTGCTATATTTGGTTGTCATCTTTGAAAAAGAAAAATCTGCTACTAAAATTCAAGGTGATACAAGCATTTAGATGAATAGACTTTTAGATTTTTAGTATTAGAATTGAAGAAAAGATATTAACTAGAAATAAATGAATTGAGGTTCATTAAAGACTTAAAGAGTCAAGTTAGCTTTAGATACTTCCCAAAAGACACAACGCTCAATACTTCAACATCTCAATTGTGTGCTTAATTTCTTTGAATGACACTCAGTGTGGGCGCTATCTATAGTGCCACACCTACTTGCCACTATTAAATATTTCACATCACACAAATCTATCTATTATAATAAAAAAAAGGTTTTAAGATGTCATTTAGCATAATTTTAGACCATCTAATTTTAATTTTCTCGATTATTTCTTTTATTAAACGATTACCTTAAATACTTATAATACTATTTAATTTCTTTTGAGATTAAAAATTGTTTTTGAATAAATTAAGAAAAAGATGCTTTTATAGATGTAACTTCTAAATAAACAAAACTTTAAAAATAAGAAATTTTTCTAAAACAACAAACATTTTTAAAAATATGAAGTATTTTAAAATGGTTTTTTAAATGTTTTTTTATAAAACAAAATAACTAAAATTAGGAGTTATAATAAGAAATTTTTTGATATTGATATTTTCTAAAATGGTTTGTTTTTGCCATAAAATGTTTATTAAAATTGAAATTACGTTTTAATAACAAAAGTTAAAATAATGATATCATTGTTTTATTACTTATATTATTACTCATATGCAATTTCAATAATATCGTTTTATTATTATTATATTTTCATTACTAATTATTTAATATTTTTATTTATTAAACTCGTGTAATACACGAGGTTCTAACCTAGTTTACATTATACTTAGAAAATTAAATTCCACCAAAAAATTCTCAAAATCACGAGCTCAACATAGGCCTTTCGGGTCCAAATGTACCAACGCCTTGTACCCAACCATTTAATATTTTCATATTTTTTTTTATTTTACGTAGACACCCCATCACCCTCAAGATTCACAATTAATTCAATCACCAACCATTATAAAAAAATTAATCCTTTTCGATTACCTTCTATCTTTCACCTAACTATAATTTATAACCCAATGCAGATATTGACAAGACAACAATAATATAAAACTGAAGTTAGAATATATAAAAATGAAAGCAGGAATTGAAATAAACAATAAGTTATCTTGTTTTTAAATTTTGCCAAAATTTTGGGTTATTGAATGAATCGGTGAGAGGGGAGACATGATGAATACAAGTTTTTGAGTGTAAGATTACTGAGAAATGACAGTTTATAAAAATATTCAAATTGGAGCAAAATTTTAATAAGTTTTTGACTAAACACTGTATGTATGCATGACCCTGCTTCTTATCTCTAAATGCAAAATTATGTGTTTTGTTTTGGATGGAAGTTAATGTGATTGTTATTTTTTTAAACAATTATTGCAGCTTCAAACATATTCATATTTTCGTGATGTTTAATTTTATGATATGTAATATGCTCTAGTATCACATGTAAATATATCTATATATACTAACCCGACCCACCTTCAAATATACTTACAAAAAAGTAAACACCAAAAATTTATTCTAACACGCAAAAGGCATTTACACGACTATAACAATTATTAGGTAACAAAAGAAAATAATAGTAAAAAGCTAGTCAGCTTTGTACTTAATTAAAGATATTTTTAATGATACACCATGACTGTAGAGATAAAAACTTGGGTCATTTTCGTCATGATTATCTCATTGTGAAAAACAAAACAGAAATCTGGATTATATGAGAAAACAAATCACCAAAAGATAAAGAAATTATTATATGTAAATAAACTCCAAATTCATCCAACAAATACGTCTATATATAAGTTTACCATAATATAAAACTAAACTCTTCTCCAGTACCATTTCCATACATCATGTTTTGTTTGTGAACATAAGTTGAAGGGTATAATATGACGATGATGAAGAAGACGGCGACAACGACGATGGTTTTAGACCGGGGATAGAAAATGGACCCTGGAAAGAGGATACTCCTTTCCTGATATCCAAACACCTGTTTGTGACCATTGAATATCATCCCAATCGAGATTCTCTTCCAACACCTGTCGATAACACTTCATTCTTCAGTATTACGAGGGAAACTATACAACTACTCGAACCTGGAATAGAATGAAAGATTACCTGCAGATGTTCAGGTGGCAATGGAATGCCGATGGAGCGCATAACTGTTTGAGGAAGAGGCTTTTTACACAAAGACCATCTGAATACATCCATCATATTATTATAATTATTGTTGTTGGTGGTGGTGTTATTGTTAGTTTCCACATCCATGCCATTTGTATCGGTTTCACTTCCTGCTTTCACCATCTTCTCTCCGTTAAAACAAAGCTCAAACCTTCACACGCACACAAAAAAGACGTGTTTTTAGAGGAAGGAGTTGGTTCAGAAAGACGTTACAGCACAATGTGATACTGGCATGATACCTGCGCGTAGGGCTTTCCAAGTACAGAACTTCACCCTTTTTCAATCTTGCGGACGTAAATAGGGGCTTCTTCAGACCTTTGTCGGCTACAGCACTTATACTATACTTGATCCTTCAGAGACAAAAAAATGTATTGTCAGTAACATAAATAACAATCACACATAACTTGTAAGCACTCGGTAATGAGTAGTTGATGCATTCACAGTCCAAACCACTTACTCGGTTTCAAAAAAGGGCAAACCAAACCGGAAAAATTGGTTGGGTCGGCCGGACCAGCCAAAATGGTTCAGTTTTTTTGTATTAGATTACTTTAAATGAAAAAAGTGATCCATGAATATTATACGCCTACTTAGCTGCATATTCCAAAAAGAAAACATGATATACAAAAGTTCAAACGGCCTGTTACAATTTCCAAACCGCCAGCTGGACTGTCAAACCCGACTTTTCAATTCGAGAACTACGAACCAAACATTATAGATCTCAAACAGGCTGATCCAAGCAATTTATTGTGGTTTGGGTGGTCTCGATTTCAACGATTTATGCACACCCTAGTAGATGAGCTCATAAGATGCTGTAAAGGTATAGATCTACCAATAAAGGGAAAATAAAAGAAAGATAAAAGAAAAGCAGCCTTTGTGAATCAGAAGACATACCAAGGTTCATTGCAAAGATTGTACTGCAATGTAACTTCACGCACAAACCTTTGTTGGCGAAGTGCATTCTATGGAAAAAAAGAAAAATATCACAAAATGTGATAGTTATGGAATAAATTGAGGGTTCCTCATATTTAACTTGATGGCTCTGTGTATAAAGTTTTATTTGTTGAAAAAATTTTCAGTGAAAAGCTAGCCATGTTTTGTTGTATGATTATTATATGTAGAGAAACAAGTACATGAGTTGTTATTGAATCTTATGTGTAAGTTGGACAAAATTATGTAAGATATGATACCGAAGCTGCAGCTCTAGTAGTCATTGTGCGTTCCACGACCACAGGAGCAAGAGTAGGTTCCACAGTCGACGTATGTGTAAGACAAGGTTCCAGATCAATTGTCCCACCAGCTTTCTGAGAATAAACAAAGAAGAAAGAATGGATATATACAGGTCATGATCGGGTCTAACGGTTCAACCTGACACGTTTGGCACCCTTACTATAATGTCCAAGAAGATTTTACGAAAATGAATTAAAAAGGTAACACTTTTTGTCTAATAAAATCTAATGTTTCTTACCTTTACAATGTGGCATCGCTCTACACGAAAACTGCAACCGCAACCTATAGCCGCTCCCCATGCGCGAGAACGAACATTATTACGCAATGTAGAAACATAACCTACATATTTACCAAAGATAAATAAACAAATGAAGTTTTTTTAAGAAATTGGGTAAGTATGAATTTGTAACAGTAAAACATAGAGAACGTCTGTTGAAAATAAACATACAATCTTGTGGAGGGAGGACTCTGACAGTAGCTCTCAACTCCTGAATAGCAGACGGAGGAGGAGATGCAGTTGGGCGACAGTAGCCTGTGTGCATTAGAACTGTATAACAGGAACATAAAAATGTCATAAGTAACAATTCCCCATAAATAACATAAACCTTTTTATCAACAAGTTCCATAAAAGCCACAAATAGCACACCAAAAAGGCATACCTGCAACAAGATCCGAGTCATGAGTGTATATGTCTGTACCCCACAACTGCCCACCTTTAACCTGCACGGTCAACATACAACAAAGCATCAAGATAGGATTATCAAGATTAAATAAGTGTAAAAAAACAAGCCTGAATAACACTGGAAGCAAATATCTTACTTGGCGATTTGTAGCAGTGACATGCTCAGCGGGTATACGAATTTCAAGAGTAGGAAAACTTTTCGAGTTTTCTGATGCTTTATCAGTTGTGTTGGACGATTTATATTCCTTCCACAGATTTAACAGTTCTTGCATGCATTCACCAACTCTGTATACAACTGTTGAAACGTCACTTTTCCCTGCGTTTACAACATCACAGCCTTTTCATATGCAATAATGCAAAAAAACATACATTTAGTTTAATAAACCATAAGAGAAGTTCTGATGTAGCATGTCACCAACTGATGCAATCCCACTTTCTTCTTTTAAAACAAGAGAACTTAACAAGAATCAAACCCGCAACCTGAAAATCCTAAGGTAGCCCCTACCATTGGAGCTACGCCTTTGACTTAAAGAAACATACCCCATGTTCAATAAAGAAAACCCTAAAGTGCGTAATGATCATTCCAACATATCTATCCAATTTACTTAAAATAAACATTTTGTGTTACGGATATCTACCAAAACAACTTTCAACTAATTTCTCCAAACATTAAATAGTAACAAGTAATGAAAACCAGAGTGCCTCTTCAATTATCACCACTAGACAAAATTCAGAAGCAATAAAAAGTTGCTAAGGTAGACATACAAATCTAGGTTTAAAATCCTTACATCAGTTTCGTATTAATAGTAAAAATTAAAAAAAGCAATCACCCAAGGAACTAGGTCACACCATAACTACAAGAAATGAAATAGTAAGAAATAGCAATCTAATGCAATCAAGGACCAACACTTAAAAGGGATGCATAAATACAAGACGAACTACATAACACTGACCGCTTAATATTACTAAAAAATCTTCCACATTTGGAAAATTTTTGCGACAAAAGCAAAAGAGGTGATGTCCGTTGCATGTTAGTTTGAAATATGTTACTATAAACTACATAATCCTAAAAATAATTTGACTTATAAGCTGGCGAGAAAAAGATTATATGGTTGTTTGACAGTTACTACTTTAAACCATCTACGAGATTATGGTGGTTTAAAGATCATCAATTGAGAGCCTAAATTAAAAGTAATTAAGTGTGTATTCCAAAGACATATAATACACATTCATTTACTCTTAATTTAGGCTCTCAATTGATGATCTTACCCATCCCCAAATAACAAATAATAGAGATATATTTTCAATCAATGAGCTATTGGTAAATTCATTTTCTTCAAGTCATATTCTTTAAACCCACAAGGGTGGTTGAATGGTAGGACGACATGGAGAACAAACAACGAGCCGATCCTTAGTACCTTGAACTCTTGTGTGACAACATGCATTCCTCAAACCAAAAAAAAGGAATGCTATCTAAAGGTGGCCAACCATTGTGTTTTGTTTTAGTGATTTTCAAGGCTCTTAGAAGGTAAGGTTGGCGACTCTAAAGGTGGCCAACCATTGTGTTTTGTTTTACCATCTAAAAACATAAAATAAAAGTATTCAATGTAACATTTGCTTTAACTCGATAACAATACGTCAACACCCACCAACAAATAAAATTTGCTAACTAGAACCAAGACAATTACTCACTATGGACTCGATAACTTCACTAACGTTAAAATTACATCTCATTTAGGCTAATATTCACAAGGTGCAACCATAGATCCTACATTAACAAGCTTGAATTACCTTCTCAAGAAG
Source organism: Flaveria bidentis (assembly GCA_018326385.1). Taxonomy (NCBI): domain Eukaryota; kingdom Viridiplantae; phylum Streptophyta; class Magnoliopsida; order Asterales; family Asteraceae; genus Flaveria; species Flaveria bidentis. The sequence goes on along the minus strand of BJCM01065985.1, from coordinate 8,312 downwards.
CTTATCTCCTGCTAAGAAAATCCAACTTCAAGCCCAACCAATTCTAGATTATAATTTACTGATGAGAAAAGGTAGATCTTGTGGAACATGCTAATTTTGGTAAGCTAATAGAAAACACTATTCTATTAACATGCTAAGATAATCCAACTTTAAGCCCAGCCAATTCTAAAATCTCATGCAGGCTAATAGAAGGAACCATTTTGTTAACATGCTAAATTCGGTTGACATTTTAATAATTTAAGTTCATTGTTCTATTTATAAGATTTTATAATGGGCCTTTAGCACAGAGAAAAATGACGCCACATACAAGAAGCGCCTATAGCAAAGGCACTCGCCTAAAGCGAAATCTGCCACTTCAAGTGGGCCTCACGCCTCAAACATGCTTTTAAAAACAAAGGACCTTAGATATGAGAGAATATCCAAATTACTAGAGGTGACATAATTATTTAGTGATATTCTTTTTAGCAGTTTTATAGGCTTTTATGAGGGACAGACGAACTCTTTCTAGATGTTTAACCACAAGGTTTGTCTTATCATCATTTTAATCTAATAAATGCATTAGGTTTTATTTATAAATATCATTTGTAGAACTCCAGAATATAATACTTAATATATATATACACACACACACACACACACACATATATATATATATTGTCTGCTATCTATAAACAAGAATCCACTACTACAAATCTCAATGTTGGGTGCACACTTCAACCAAGATAAACTGTGCAACTTTCTTTTTAAGGTTCCTTTCATGTTCGCTTAGGGCACTTCCAAGTAAAATCACACTCAAACATGTACAATGTTAGTTTATTCTAGGATCTAATCACCAAAAGTCAGAGTAAAAATCCCTTAAGCTATAACATGTGCATTCCTTAGAGTTAAAAGTTACCAATCACTAGACAATGTATTGTGTTGTACATCAAACAAAGATTTTACTAAACTAACATAGAATAAAAGAGCCATCAGATTAGAACATGACAAAATGTAAGTGCAAACAAAGTATCATGAAGCATGGATTGAAGAAAAGATATATGTGCACCATGGATAACTTCAAGTTACTACCAACCAGCATAAAACATCCTGATCAATGGTTCAAGAAAATAATCTGCTTACCTATAGACCTGCAAAATTTCAAATAGAGCATATTTCAGCAGATGTCTTAAGCTGGAAAACAACATAAATAGAAACAAAATTTACATAAATATGAAGATGACTTGATCAAAACATGCAGAAATCAGAAGTAACAACTGCTGCTATAGGCAATAAAGACCTATCAGGCTATCACATTGACTTTCAAACAAGATCGTCACTCTTGAGCGATAAAATGTTTAAGACTACAGATCTAGAGTTGTGTGGTTTACATATATGATCTAATGTTACATACTTACATCCAATCTTAGCAATAAGCTTTCGATTGGAAACAGTCAAGGGTAAATATGGTATTAGAGCAGATTTTTGTCACACAAAATTCTACTCTTGCACACGTGTCAGCCATTATGGAGTAGCCACCAAGCGGTCCATATAGAATAGACCCATATAAGAAAAACAAGCACTATCTAACAACTATATATTAAACTTAGGCTGAATTTACTAGATTCAATTGGTTTGGAGTTGAAACCTACAGACTAACAAACTCAAAAGTATTTATTTTGGAAACGTCAATGAAAATTTAACTCTTAAGCAATTGCAGAAAAACTTTTTAGAACTACGTGTGTGAATCAAATGGGTAGAGAAAAACACACCACACAAGCTCAAAACCTGGTCAAAGTTTAGTTATTGTCATCTTCCACACATCCCTTAATAGCGATTGCATATCTTCGTCGTTCTCTGTTGTGTTAGACTAAGGTGATAAAGTATTAACTAAAATCAATTACTTGTAACTAGCAACATATATCAAATCAATTATAGCAAAACCATAAAAAGAGAAAGCACATTAGCTTAATCTGGATTCTGGCTATAAATGACATAATAACATTTAACCACAATTAAGGTTGTTAAGGTGGAAAAGCAAATATCAAGTCAATTATCAACAGTACTACTTAAAAAGAATTGATCAACCGAGTCATATACGTAACCATACCCGTCATTGTCTTGAGGACGAGATCTAAAGCGAGGATCTCGATTTGCCACCTGTGGACTGCCTCTAGGTCGAAGCATCCTTTTCCTCTGCTGAACACCATAATTGAAAGCTTCCCTCTCTCTGTCAGCACTCCCTTCCATATCAGCACCACCATCATCCGAGTCTTTATCAAAACCTTTGTTTCGTCTTTCAGATCTCTCCCCTTCAATATCAGCATCTTTCTCAGTCTTCCTCTCTTTAGATTCCTTATCTAAGTCCTTCCAATTATCCGTACTTTTATGTTTTCCTAGATCCGGAGCTCTGGATGATGACACATCAACATCTTCCTTCTCATGCTGTTGCGAACCATCTTTCTCATTTACAATCCATGAATCCCTCTTAGTATGATCCTTCACTTTATCCTTGTCCTTAAGTACTACATCTTTTCTATCTTTTTCCCACTTCTCACTTCCTCTTTCTTCCTTAATTGGATCTTTCATCTCATTATTCCGACCTTCGGTTCTCTCTTTGTTATTTTCTCCCCATTCTCGGTGTTTCGCGTCCTTCCTTTTTCTATCCCCCTCTTTGAGCATGTCATCACCTTTCAAATCAACCTTGTTCTCAGATACCGTCTCATGAGCTTCAGTGTTATAAACCTTCTCTTCTGGGTTCAAGCTATCTTTTGCAATCTCCACCTGTCCATGGACATTACTACGAGGCACATGCCATGAATCCATGTTTCCACTAGATGTATCAGGATACTTCCATGCCCTGTGGTGTTCTTTTGATTCCTTCCAATTTACATTACTATTCACTGGATTGTAGGCATCCTTATCTGTCTTCGCTTCATTTCTGTAATCAGAATAAGCATCTCTCTCATACTTTGTATCTTTATGATCATCCCCTCTGCTCATATATCTAGCATCTTTATCGCTTTTAGCACCTTGATACAGCTCTTTTGATTCTGCCTTCGCATCACGGCTCTCAACCTTCACATCTCGGATGTTATTATCTCTATGATCTCTTGATTCAACCTTGTCCTCAGTGTTGACAGCATGATCAGGCTGAGATTTATGCAGCACCCGATGCATTTGATGCAATACTGGTCTTCTACTATCTAGTTCAGTCCGGGGAACTTTTGGCATGCGGGCATCCTGCCCAACATCAAAAGGAACAGCATGGTAATCACTGGGAGCTGATGTACTTGGTAGCTTGGAGTTTGAACCCCCCACACCAGGGTATGTTCCAGAATCATCCTGAGGGTGGGAATACCTTGAAAGGGAGGAATGACCTCCACTGTCCTCATGCACCCTCTTAATAGGTGTACCACTCATACTGCTCCTGCAAACAGCAAACCCTAAAAGAGGAATGAGTAGATGACAGACAAAATGAACATACCATATAATCAATCACATAAAAAAGCCTGCAGAATAGAGCAAATATTTCCATAACTGACACCACATCCTAAATGGTACAAATGCATTCCCATTTGAATATGTCCCTAAAACGGGCACGTTAATTTACCAATGGCGGAACAAGGGTACAACAACCCTCCGACAGTCAAATTTGCCAGAATTTGCTATGTAAATAGGTGAGTTTAAAAAGAAAACATGATTTGGACCCATCAGATTTTTGAAATTCTGAAATTCTTTGAGAAAAACGTGAGTTAACAGAGGAAAGCATGATTTTTATATGAGAACTTAATTTTTTAGTCTGTATGTAAGAAGATTCAATTCCAACATTGTTTAGAAGGAACACTTAACCACTTAAGAGTCTTTCTCGTTGAGAAAAACATGAATTTTCTTACTCTATGTAAAACAAATTTCTTTGCCGACCCTCAGACCAAGAGATTCTCGTTATATCACTGATTTCCACTATGAATACTTCAATTGAGTGTCTAAACTCAAAACAACACAACCATATAGCCACAAAATTCATCCAAATGTATAAAAACAATCAACAAAACACAAGGTTCGTAATTACCAACACAAACAAAATCTTTTTCCTCACAAAAAAACAGCCTACAAGACACAACTCCCTACAACGACCCATGCTTACCAATTCCACAAAATCAAAGATCAGCAGCAAGCATACAGAAATTACAAAACACACAGCCAAATTCAAATCCCCACAAAATCGTAAGATGAAATTTAGCCCCTTTAATTGTTCTTCCTAATTGGGGGTTAGGGTTTCAAATTCTGAACCCAATTGAACAACATGAGACAGATTGAAGCTTGTAAAATGCAGAGAACTTACAGACAAGTTGAATCTATCACCGAATGATGAATTGGATCAAATGACGATAATTTGGATCGAGAGAAACTTGTGAAGTTAAAGGCGAATGAGGGAATGAAAATATTTTTGTGAGCGTATGAGTTTATGAAGATGTTAAATTGGTTAAATATATTTTATAGCTTGTGTAGTTTGCAAAAGGGTACAAAAGTTATCCTTGAATGTTATGGAACTAAATTATAGGGCCCCTTCTTTTTTATTGTTGTAGATTTGGTCCTTGGTTTCAACAACCTGAGTCGAGTTGAGTTGGGCTACAAAACGTATAAACTTTAGTCAAGCTTGTTTAAGCTATGAGAGCTTGAGTTCGGCTTATTATTTAGCTTTATATCAGGAGCTCTAGCTAGTGAACATTTTCTTAAGTTCGAGGTTGGTTCAATTACTATTCATCTACTAATTACTTTATTTAAATACATATACACCTAATTTTATATATTTTCATAGTAAGACGTTTATAAAATTGTATTATTTTGTTAAATTTTATCATAATATTATATAATGATATATATTTAATAAAAATTATTATACGTATATTAATAATGGACTTGTGAGCATAGTCAAATTCCATATACCAAGCTCAAGCTCGGTTCACTTATTGAATGAGTTTTGCTTATGCCCGAGGTTATTTATCGGTGCAATCTTAGCATGCGACTAGTTTATTTTTTTAATTATATACAAATATAGATTTATTGCATGTTTTCTTGTCTTCGTCATATGTTAAAAAATATTTAAACCTGCATTATATTTGAGAATCATAACATATTACTTTGTTGTTCTGTTATATTTGTCTTTTGTTATTTCTTTAATCCTACGATTTATTAAATATTTTTCAAATATTATATTACATGACAAGCATTGATATGTCTTTTATAATATTGAATAATCTCATAAAAACAAAGTGTAGTAACATATAATATGTAAAAACCATAAAAAGTTTATCTGAGTGAGAACTTTGTAATAAACCCATTCTAATATTGCTTGCATTCAAACATACTAAAGTTTTAAAACTTTTTGCTATCTACAACCATGCCTTTGAATCACATTAATAATATTTAAAACCGATATTTTATTATGAGTCTAACATATCTCGTATCATCTAATGTAAAATGACTAAACTTGTTGCATACCGAATGTAAACCTATAACTTATCAAATTATCTCAATTAACTATGACCTTAAAAACAAAATTAATGATTTGTTTGCCTTATTTGTTTTATTGTTCCCCATACAACCTTCCATTGTATATCATGACAAATTATATTATTATAAATATTTTGAGATATTCATTTATTTGGATTTTTATTATTCAATAAAGATTTGTTACACTTTTCATATGGTCATCATTAGAAAAATCCATTAACGGACAACATTAGTTAAATTTTTAACCCTTTTTTACCCCAACTTGTTTATTGTTTATTATGAGACTTGAAACCTCAACCTTATAAGAAGAGACCTTTTATTAAACACATTGATATCATTGGTTAAAAGTCCTTCAGTAACGACATTTAGAGGTGTGCAAGAAACTGAAAAAACCGAACCACAACCGAAAACCAACGCAACTGAACCGAAAAACCGAAACCAATGAGAAACCAATTGTTTGGTTTGATGATATTTTAAAAATCAATTTTTTCGACTCGGTTTTGGTTTTGCTTGTTACATAACCCAAAAAACTAGAACCGGAACTACAAAATTGAACTTTAAATTTAGAAGTGTATGAATACACTTGTAGCCACGACTAGCCTATAAATTATATATTTAACTTATGCTATCTAAAATAGACCGATTTTTTGTTTTGATTTTAGGCTAAACCGAACCAAATCGATGATGCACACCCATAACGACATTAATTAATTGATACTTGTGTGCAAGCATAGGTTTATTTCTACGGTTGTCTGAACACCCATGACATTACACTCTTCAATGAAACAATACCCAATGGATAGTTTGTAGATTTTCAAAGAAGGATTATGTGTTTCACATCGAACCAATCAAAATGGTTCATTGGTTTCGGTTTTAAGAGCTTGGATCAAACCTTTGGTTTGTCTATACCATTTAATACATGTAATCAACTTATTGACCGGTTATGGAGATCTAACCCACCCAGCCAAACCAAACAAATCGCTTTGGTTTGGATTGGCTTTTTTTCGTTTTAGTATATCTTTGCTAAAAGGAGGGATGCCACCACCATGTGCCTATTTGGTCGGGTGTTACTTTCATTAGTAGCACATCATATGAGGAGCCAGTGGCGGAGCTCTAACAATCTTATAGAGGTCAGAAGCGAAATTAAATTTTAAGTGTTAAACGTCAAACTCACCTTACCAATTTTGACTTGCATTATATATTATAAATCATTCATTTTAACTGGATGCATATTGATCCGTTACCAAAACCACCCATTTTAACACCACTAGATGACTCCATTTTGTGTCCCCTCAATTTATTTATATTCCTATTAAGTAATAATACCTATTTCTACGGTACACAAAACCAAACCACCAAATGAATATATTATATGTCATGTTCTAAACAACAAGAAAGCAGTTAATCGGAGAGAAATTAAAAAATAAAGACATCTAAGAAGAAGTTTTTTGCAGCTTGAATGTTTACAATCACATTCCAAATGGCAAAAGATTTGTGCCAAATATAGTCCCATTTAGTATGAAACCTGCAACATCTTTGACTTCATCACTCAATTAGTTATACACGTGGAACAGGTTCGGTTTAATAACAAGTTTTTGGACAGAGAAGTGACTGGATCGGTTTGGTTCGGTTTCAGATTTTGTCGAGTTCGGTTCGGTTATATCGTTTTCAAGCCGGTGGTTCGGGTTTAATCCCGTAATTGGTTATTGTTAAACCGGTTTTAGTACTAATTCCAATTTGGGTTAGTTTGCTCGTGTTAAAAAACAGTTTTTGTATATCTTTAATATATGCATCTTTCATATATTTGGTATAAGGAAATGAGCATAAAAAAAGTAAAAATAAAAATGTTTGTTTAAGTTGTGTGGGATTTGATGGTACAATACCGCATACCAAAAACGACTTCTAATAAATATAACTGGTGCAATTGTTTTTTTACGTAAAAGAAAAACATATTCAAGACACTTTATCGCTAATATCATATGTATCATTTACAATCTATAAGAATTATTTTGCATGAATATAAGTAAAATGAATAACATTTTTTTTTAAATATTTAACGAGTCGTGTTTGTATGTTAAATGCACTTAAGTCATTACTAAGAAAAGAAATCATAATAAATGAGGAAAAAACATATATACTATCAAAATATCAAGCATACTAGCTTCAAGCATTATCTCTCAAGTTAGTTAGGTGTTTATGTAAAGGTATAACACAAACATAATGATACTATTTTAGTGATTTTCTAATAAAAGTCTCGTAATTGAAATGCTATTGAATAAACCCGGTGCTATGAAGCTCTTGTATCCATGGCGTTTAGAAGGATATTAATTTATGTATGCAACCTTACATTGTAATTTTGTAAAAGATTATATTTTTCTCCATTACTAGAACCTATTTTTTTGTATAAGAATAAATATTAGAATTAATCTCCATTAAGCTCTTGTATCCATGGGTTTTGTAAATTGTCTCCACTTAAATACCAACGTTTATTTTGTCTTCATTATTTGCCTGAGTTTTATAATATCGTTTATATTTTCACCCTTTTAATAAAACGATTTTAAGATTTTTATGTTAAGTGAGTGTTAAAATAATATGACCAAGGTGAACTTTCACTTCGGTGTTGTTTGTTTTTTTACAAAAGCTCTTTCCCACCTCTTCATCTACGCGCACACAAACGCGGGAAGAGCTTTTAAGTGCGCAGATTGTTTGATTTTTAGAAGACGTTTCATTAAAAAACGTCTTCCTGACATCTCCATGGAGAAGATTTGGACTTACCACTTTTGAGGTCTTCTAATATCTTCTTCACCTTGAAATCCATC
>BJCM01065984.1:0-14936 GCA_018326385.1 Flaveria bidentis | reverse complement strand
CGCACGACTGAACCATGCTAATGGTTCAGTCGCCCGAATGAGCAACCCTAACATATAAATACCACCTAACTCGTGGAAAAACGCAAGCATTGAACACACTTCGACTCCAGACGTACCCTAGCCTTCCCGAGACCTCTATGATCATACTCCAAGTTCATTGATCGCAGTAAATCGATTCCTAATCGATTCTTAACGTTAGATTCAATACATAATTGTTTCTACGTGTGTTCTCACTGATTGGATCGCCAATCAAATAGGATTCCACACTATTTGATTCGGTATACACGTTAATCAGTTAGTACATCGTCCAGTACACGATCCTAACAATTTTCACAAAGCATGATAATTAGAATAGAGCATTTTATATGAAAATTAGAATTTTAGGACATATTCTGTTATTTTTACCGAATATTGTAGGAATGCTAAAAATAATAAAAATAGGTTCTGTTGTGATTGAGAAATTAAGAAAATTTTGAAGAAAAATACTTTTTGTTATGTATATGCAGACAAAATTTGATAAATTTTAGAGGCCCGAAGGTATTTCTTCTAATTTATGCATTTAATATAAAAAATCCGGAAAATAAATTGTAAATAATTTGAATATGAAATTTTAATATGTTATGTCTGAGTTTTGAAGCCACTTGCTGTAAAAATTTCGTGATACATGTTTGATTATAATTTCTGTAATAAATTTTATAATCTGAGGTACTGAAAATTTTGAAGAAAAATATACTTTCTAAACTATAAATATTTTGTTTATAGGTTACCCATTGGAGTAAGATGTGAGACTCAAGCCATGTTTTTGTTCTTAAAGTCTTTTGGGGGATAAAGAATAATGATTTTATGATTGATGCAATTTTTGAGATTTACTGTCATTTATGTTATAACCATTAATTCGGATGTGGAACCGTGAGATAATGTAGGTAACGCTACTTAGGAAAATATTTCCTGTACCAATAGGATGAGTGTTGTGATTCTATATTATTTGATTTTATGAATTATGCTATGACAGTTATGAATCATCTGATTATTAAGTAAGGTTTGGTTGTATTTGATGCATCATAAATATTTTGTCTGAAATTAAATCTATGATATCACCAACTTTATGTTGACCATTTTGAGTATGTTTTTTTAGAAAATCAACATGTCTAAAAACACAATGTTCTCTTTTGATGAGTACAATGGCTGGGGAGAACTAATGGGGAAAGTAAGTGTGAATCTAACAGTTAACCTCTATGACCTCAGTCTATTGGTGGATGCTCATTTCCATTGTCTCTGAAGATGTAACTGTTAGATTTTATGTTTGTAATAGGGTTATATTATGTCAAATTTTGACTACTCATGATATGATGTAATCCTAACTTTAATTATCTGTACGATAAATATTATGTTATGATATGTTATTGTATATTAAATTATTTATTCTTGATCAATGGATTCTGAACAAGCAAGTCACATCCAAAGCATTTCACGCTTCCGCCCGGATGTGACATTATGATAGTTCATGGTGGTGTATGATTTATTAGTTAAAAAATTTAATTATGGATTTCTTGAGAGTCACATGAGTTGTATGATAAACTATGGTGGTATGTTGAGCTTTATAGAACTTAGGGTTTGTAATGTGGCATACATGAACAATTTGTGTGATAATCATGTGAAATGAGCTTTTATACTTGATCAAGAAAGAATTCAATTAACTTGTCACCAACGGGTCAACTAGGTCTAATGATTTGTTTTCCAAAACCTTGGGTCAACGTGTTTATTGAGCACTAAAGGTTGTTAAACTTTTAATGTACACATACTTATGTACTTGCGTGTTTTTGGTAACATTTGACGGGTTTTCTTTCCACTTATCGTTAGCTTTTACTATTGTTCGTATGCGCATTAGATGAGTTCAATTCCCCACTTTTACTTACTCTCTATTTGGGGAGAAAACATACTTTGTTTTAAAACGCTTTACTATTATAACACATGTTTAGTTAAACATGGAGTGTTATACCATTGAAAGCCCTCATGTCACACCCTTAAAATGCATGTGCAGAGTTTGACCACGAGACGTGTGAATAACCAGGATCTCAGACACAATCATATCAAACAACACTATATGCATTTTGAAATAAGTGTTTTCCCTTAAATCAGAGTATACCAAAGTTTTCAATGTAATCAATGTGGAAGCATACATGTTTGAAAAACCATAAGTCATTAATACACAAAACAAAGCGCCCCATGAATAGTATTAAATGTAAATGAACTTGCATTCAAATGATAAAGATGATGCATGATCCTCAGATATGCAACCCTAGTTTTAAGAATGCCAACGACCTAAGAAGACATACTAAAGTGTGTCAACACAATGGTTGGTGAGTTCAACAATTTGTGTTTAACATAAACAATAATAATTTGTATAACATAAGAAGTGCATTGAAATAGATAGCTAGTCTATATTCAAAAGTAATAACCATAGTGATTTCACGATCAAAGCTAACTGTGTTGCATTTGTTCCCTTCCATCACAACTTACCAGGTCGTGACTGTAGATACATGTGTACCTAGTTTATGAGCTAAATGTAAATGTCTTTCATGTCTTACATATTTTTGATGAATGGGTTCAATAAAATATAATATGTGGTTGATGTTTATAATGTTTAATATTTTATAGTATTATTGTGTGATAAAGTATAATGAACTTACTATATAGGTTTGAGCTTGTTGTATATGGTACTTAGTCAATAATGATTGAGAAATGTGTTCAACCTAGTCGTATGAGTTTTCATGCGAATGGACCATGCTTATGGACCATATGCATGAATACATCATACTTATGGACTAGTCGCACGACAGAACCAGGAGACTAGATCAGTCGCACGATTGAGACATAAGATTGACTCAGTCGCACGACTGAACCTTTAGTCATGCGTATGGATCAATCGCATGATTCAGTCACACGACTAAACCATGCTAATGGTTCAGTTGTACGATTGGAAACCCATAACCTATAAATACCACTTAATTCGTGGAAAAACGTAACAATTAAGAGAATACTTCATAATACACGAACCCTAGCTGTCTAGAACGTCCAAGGAAGCCTGTCCAACTTCATAGATAATTCTTGATCGATCTCTATTCGTTCATAACATTTAGTTTTAATCTAATATCGATTGGGTAATTGTTCTTACTGATTGGATCGCCAATCAAATAGGATTCCGCACTATTTGATTCGGTATAAACGCAGAATCTGTTAGTATTCCTTACGTACACGGTCCTGACAAGTGGTATTAGAGCATTGGCTCTTGATTTTGCCTTTGATTCAATTAGAATTGTGTCAAAACTCACGTTTTAACTCAAAACAGTCATCTTTTTGAGTCCACAGGTGTTTTTCGACGTTTCCAGGCATCAAAGTTGAAGTTTTTCGTCATACGGCAGATTAGGGTTTCTTGGTAAATCGTTATTCGTGTCAAAGTGTCAAAATTCGAAAATTTTCAAACACAACAGCCTTCAGTCGGACGAATAGCTCATTCGCACGATTGAGTCATCCGCATTATCCATTCGTACGATTGAGTCATCCACATTGTCCATTTGTACGATTGGGTCATCCGCATTGTCCATCCGCACGATTGAGTCATCCACATTGTACATCCGCACGATTATCTCATCCGCATTGTCCATCCACATGATTATCTCATCCACATTGTTCATACGCACGTCTAAATCCAATCGCACGATTGAATTCAATTCCATTCTTCAATCGCACAAGTGATCCATATGTATAGTTCATTCGCACGATTGAAACTGCCTGTTCTCCAAGTACAAAGTTTTACAAATGGAAGATCAGTTTTTTGCATTTACAGCCGGGAAGGACTCACGCATCCAGAATCTTCTACTTCTTGAGAATGAGAGAAGCTTATAACGTCGAATGACTATCCACAATGGAAACAGTGGTTTGAGATTTATTTGAATGGTGTTGATCCTAATCTTTGGACATCTATTGAGGCTGGTTACACAACACCAGTTAGTGCTAATGGTGTGAATTTAACATTGGGAGGGATGAATGACACTCAGAAGATACTCTTCAATGCTGAGAAGAAAGTCTATGCCCTGCTGACTCAGTCAATCCCGAAAGACATCTTTCACCAGTTTTCTGAGAATAAGCATGCCAAAAAGCTATGGGAGGCATTAGAGAAGAGATACGAGGGGAAAGCAATGTTAAAGGCACTAAAGGCTAAGGCTCTCAAGAAGGAGTTTGATAATTTCTCCTCAATAGGGAATGAGAGCTTAGACGATGTCATTGACAGGTTTTACCATCTAATGAGTGAGTTGCACACTCATGGTGTCGGTACGTCTATGGAAGATAAAGTCTCAAGCTTTGTAGATGGTTTGCTTGAGAAATGGGACTCATTTGTGTCTAACCTAAGACCATACGACATTCTTGCTACATTAGACATAAATGACTTCATCTTGAAGTTAAGGGAGGAGGAACTGTGGATGAAATACAAGTCGAAGAAAAGGATCCTATGTTCAGAATCCTTCACTCTACAACTCGGTTCCGAATCCAACTGGTTCAGGAGCACTACTTCAAACAACTTTTGTGTCCAATTCCGCGGCTCCTTCTCAATCCACTACTTTAGGACAAGAAACGTCTGGGTCATCGTCTACCCAATATATAGTGCCTGAAGCCAATACATCGAAGTTGAAGACCGAGAATCTCGATAATATCACAGTGGAGGTTGCAAAAGAGCACATGGATCTTCTAGCAGCAGTGGTTCAATCGTATGATGGTTTAGTTGCTGGGAAGATTGAAAATTGTCATCTTGCAGATGAAGACTACGAGCAGGTTGACGAGAACGAGCTGGAAAGGATGGATATCATGTGGGCTCTAGCAAGTGCAGTTCGAAGGGCTAAAAAGTTTGTCAAGAAAACTAGACAGAATCTAGTAGCCACAAAGGACACAACGTTTGGCTTTGACAAAACCAAAGTCACATGCTTTAATTGTGGTGAAAAAGGGCATTTTAAACGTGAATGAGTGAAGCCCAAGAAAATAGGAAATGGTAACCCATTTCCTACTTTCAACCGTCAAGACAAAGACACGGTTGGAACTAGTTCTTCAAATAAAGAGACTAAAGCACTAACTGCCCAAGGTATGAAGGACAAGATTGGTCCTTCCGATTTGTCTCTCCTGGAGAATCAAACATTGCTTGTGTAAAAGCATTGGATGATGGGTATGCCAATGAAGGGGAGATTGCAGTAGAGCAAGCGATGTCAGATAAAGAAGAAGCTACGAACATGGTGAACCACTTGTTTGAGGAAGAGCTCAAAGTTTCAAGTTCAGAATCTCCAACAACAGAAGATTCTACCTCTACATTGATGGCTGATTCAACTGACTCCTCACAGGTATGTTCTTTAGATCAACTAATTAATAAACATGCTTGTTCGGAATCGGAAAAATTTAGGGAAAGCATAGATCTAAAATTTGCTAGGTTATTAGAACACAATGATAACTTAGTAAATGACTTACAACTCTGCACTGAAGCAAATCGTATATTAAAACAAAATGAGTGCAGTTTTAAAGAAAAGATAGAACTTTTGGGGAAAACACTAAGGGAAACCGAGGTTGTTGCCTTATATCAATCTAATGATATAAAGTTTTATTTAAACTCATTAGAAGAAACCAAAAAGGAGAAAGCAGTTTTAGAAGTCGAGGTTAATTCATTAAAACAAAAACTGCATAGTTGGATTAGTTCTTCTCACATAGTACAGAACTTAGTGAAAGAACGAAACAATGGGGAAGGTTTGGGATACAAAGTACTACCACCACCACATGAGCTACTTTTAAATATAAAATGTAGACTAGTTAATAACAATCCAATTAAGGATCATGTGGTGTCTACTCCTGTAGTTAGTGATCCTGATTCCACGGGTAAACCAGTGAAAACTGTCACTAAAAAGAAGGAGGCTACTTTGAAATCAAAACGCAAGATGCCTGTTGAGAACTTAGATGATGCATTTAAATGGGTTAATGTAAGGTCAGGTTCACCAAAGTCCACTTTAAAACCCAAACTGATTAAACCAGTTAACCACACATGTGTTAGTCATCAAAGTCCAACCAAAGGGCATGTTAAAGATGTTCAAAACATCAAAACAATTAATTTTGTTAATAAAGATGATTCATCTAAAAGAGTAGCAACAAAACCAAACCAGACACACCTCACACCTTCACTAAACTCAACGTCACATAAAAGTTTTCCTCAGTCTGTTGAAGCAAGATCTTGCTACAGTTGTGGAAAATGAGGACATATTTCTACAAATTTTCCTTACTATCAGACACTCAGAAAGAAAATTGAACTTTATGACACACAACTAAGATCTTCTAAAATAAGATCTAACACTCCACCTAAGAGTGTTAGTGTACCAAAAGTTCAAACAGTAAGTCAGTCGTCTGCTTACCACAAACAGGCCTTACACAAAACTGGCTTATGGAAAGAAAAATCAAGTATAGGGTCTGAAAGTGAGAATGATAAGAAGAAAAATATGCCCTAATCCTCTAAAGGACAATGGGTTGAGTTTATGATGTATGATTCCTCTGGGTCACCCAAGCCGATTAAGGCTTGGGTCCCAAATATGAATTAACAAGTTTCTTTGACTGTGTAGGGTGTCCGCTATAGCGCTATCACTAACACCTAGATTATTGATAGTGGGGCATCCAGGCACATGACAGGGAATTCGTCCCTTCTTTTCAACGTCAAACAAATCAAAGGGGGACATGTTTCATTTGCTAGGAACAAAGGAGGATACATCACAACACAAGGCGAAGTGGGAAATGATAAAGTCAAGTTTGACAAGGTAACTACGTTCAACAACTACATAACAACTTGCTTTTTGTTTCCCAGATCCGTGATAAAGGATTCAAATTTGTTTTTGACAACAAGAAGTGCTACGTGTAAAGAAGGACCATGTGATTGAGGAGGATAAGGTTCTCATGTCAGCTTCAAGATATAACGATTAGTATGTCATGGATTTATCAAAAGCATCCACAACTGATCACACAGTTCAATGCTTCTTGTCAGGCAATTGAGATAGACTCAGTCTCGTGGCATAGGAGAATGGGACACATCAATCCTAGAAAGATGAATCATTTGATTCAGAATGATCTTGTGAATGGTGTAAATGTTAAGAACTTCTAGCTTCTAGACTTCTGTATAGCTTGCAAGAAAGGGAAACATACCAAGAAGTCTCATAAGGAAAAGAAAGTTAACTCTATAGATATGCCTCTTGAGCTTCTACACATCGATCTATTTGGCCCTGTTAGAACAAAGAGCATTATAGGAGATCTGTATTGCTTTGTAGTAACAAATGATTACTCAAGATTCTCTTGGGTGATGTTTCTGAAAGCCAAATCAAAAACCTTTGAATCATTCAAACATCTGGTAACTACATTGGAATCACTCTACAAGCTGAAAGTTAGGCAAATTCAATCTAACAAAAGAACTGAATTCAAGAATCCGTGGATGGAGGCATACTGTAGAGAAAAAGGAATTGTTCATCAATTCACCTCTGCCTACACTCCACAGATGAACGGCGTAGCTGAAAGAAAGAATCAAAGTTTAATCGAGACTGCTAGATAAATGCTTGCTGACTCAAAACTGCCTATTCAATTCTGGAATGAGGCAGTGGCAAATGCGAGTTACACGCTCAATCAAGTCTTTGTGGTCAAGCGACATGGAAAAACGTGTTATGAACTACTCCAGTGATGTAAACCTAATTTGGAGTATTTAGAACCGTTTGGCGCACCTAGTACATTGTTGAAGAAGACTCAAAATACGAAGTTCGGTAGGAAGGCAGAAGAAGGGATATTTCTCAGATACAACATACCAGACAAGAGAGTTTACAACAAGTCAACATGTCAGGTAGAAGTGTGGTACAATGTTGACATTCAAAGATACACCACCCCCCAACTGGGAAAGGACCCTCATTCTTCTTTGACTATGATGGTTTCTTTAAATCCTTCAATCTACCGCATTCTCATACTGATGAAGAGTTGTCTGCTAGAATGATGTACGATGCTCTTAACACTCCTCCACTAAACTCGACATCAACAGGTCCATTAGATGATTCCTCTAACTCTTCAGGGGGAGACCTTGAAGTGAGTGTGTCTTCATCCGTTGATAAGGCAGTTGAAATTGCTAATGAGGACCAGGAGAAACAGGTTCCTACAAATGAAATTATACAAGCATCAAATCCTGATGCCTCTGACATTTCGGAACCCTATACTCCAATAGCTACAGATCCTGAACCTGAGTTTAAAAATCTGGATAATGAGGTGGCTGTTCCAACTAAATGTTTATCATCCCTTGGACAATGTCATTGGGGATGTTCGACCGGGAGTACAAACTAGAAATTAGCTGTACTCGGCTGATTATGCCTCAGTAATGGAAAAGGGATACCTTCATGATGGAGCATATCGATGTTTGTGTCAATTTGAGCCAAAATACACTAGTGAAGCGTTAAACGATGAGGCATGGGTTAGTGCAATGCAAGAAGAACTCCTATAGTTCAAGAAGTTAGGAGTGTGGACCCTTGTGGACAAACCAAAAGGTGCTAAGGTGATTGGCACTAAATGGGTATTGAAATGCAAGAAAGATGACCAAGGGTTAATAACCAGGAATAAGGCCCGACTTGTAGTTCAAGGATGTCGACAAGTCGAAGGCATAGATTACAATGAAGTGTGTGCACCAGTGGCAAGGATGGAAGCAATACGTATATTTCTAGCTTATGCATCCTACATGAAGATTAAAGTTTATCAACTAGATGTGAAGAGTGCATTCCTTCAAGGTGAAATCCGTGAGATGGTCTATGTCAGTCAACCTGAAGGACTTGAGGATCCTTATCATCGTGACAAAGTTTACAAGATGGATAAGGCTCTCTACGGGCTCCATCAACCCCTTAGAGCATGGTATGAGAAACTCTCTACTCATATGGTGAAACACGGTTTTTGCAGGGGAGTTATTGACTGTACAATGTTCATCAATGAAAAAGATGGCGACTTATTGCTGGTACAGATTTATGTTGATGACATAATCTTCGATTCCAAAAACAAAGAGTTATGTAAAGAATTTGAGTCTATAATGAAAGCAGAATTTGAGATGAGTGCCATGGGGGAGATGAAGTTCTTTCTCGGGTTACAGGTGGATCAGACACCAAAGGCAATATTTCTACAACAAAGCAAGTATGTAGGCGATATCCTCAGTCGGTTCGATATGGAGAATGCTTCTGCAGCTGGAACTCCACTTGTCATAAACCATGACGTGGCACCCGACGAAAATGGTGATCTGGTTGATGCCACCATGTACAGAGGAATGATTGGATCTCTCATGTACCTCACAGCCTCACGACCTGATATCATGTATGCAACGTGTCTTTGTTCCAGATATCAGGCGAAACCAAAAGTAAACCATCTCATCATCGTCAAAAGGATTTTTCATTATCTGAAGGGTACTACGACACTCAGGTTATGGTATCCTCATGACGATGACCTTGAGCTTATAGCGTATAGTGACTGGGATTATGGCAGTTGCAAAATGAATTACTAGTCAACATCAGCAGGATGTCAGTTCTTTGGGAGACGGTTAGTCACCTAGTAGTGTAAGAAGCAGACCTCCGTTGCTCTATCAAAATGTGAAGCTGAATACGTTGCTGCAAGTTGTTGTTCACAAATCATCAAGATTCAACATCAAATGCGCGACTATGGTTTGCAATTTTCTAACACTCCTGTATTTGTTGATAATTCTGCTGCTATTGCCGTAACAAAAAATCCGGTCCAACATCCTAAAACTAAACACATCGGTAGTAAATATCACTTCATACGTGACTGTTTTGAAAAACACTTAATCGATGTGGTTAAAATAAATACGGATTTTCAATGCGCCGACCTCTACACAAAAGCACTTTATAAACCAAGGTTTTTATATTTGTTATAGGTAAATGGCATGAAAAAGAAAAGTGAAGTGATTCCAGAAGACGAGAGTTCGTAGTCTGACTAGTGTAGTTAATTTATTTTATTTTATTTATTTTCTGTCTAAAAATCCAAAAACACAAAAAGATTTTCGGTTTTAGAATTTTAGGGGGAGAATAGGTTAATTTAGCATTGAATTCGTTCAGTATTTAATTACTTAAAAAACGAGGGAGGAGGGCAGCTTAGCTAAAAGAAATAAAATCAAATCTATGATTCTAATTCAATGTTTATGGAAAATGATAGTACATAGGGAACAAATTGTTTGGGACTTTAAAAGATTTAAATGATAAAGATGCAAAATTCAAAGTATAAGTCTGAGAAGCCTAAGTAAAATAAAGGAAAAATGATAGTAAAACTAGTAGGCTACTAAGGTAACATAGAGAGTAGACCTAGAGGTTGCTAGTTCATTATATGATGTGTTGGTAGATTCAACACAATAGACGAGTAGACCTCATTGGTGGTTTTAAATCCAAACTAAGACGTTCAACTTGCTGTGGGTTCCCATCTTATCCGTGGTTAATACAATCAATGTAGTTCCAATAAGGGGTGAAGAGCAAAATAAACGCCACAAATGTGTGCAGACGACTAGAAAAATGAGCAAAGCACATGGAAAAATGTTAAATGCAATCATGCTAATAACTTATGTTGTTGGTGCATTATGTGCAAAAAGAAAATAAATGCTCTAACAATAAGATAGGTTGTTTGCCTCTCTGCTATGTTGTGGCACTGACCTGAGGATAAGCATAAGCTACATATTCTAGAATTCATTGTTGTTTGCGCCTCTTTGCTGCGTGATGGCACTGACATGAGGCTTGGCATCTCTTTGAAAGCTCTTAGAATAGTTCTTCTTGAAATGTACCCATAGACCACTCAAAAATCTCCTGAGAAATATTGATTACCATATAAGCGTGGGATCCACAAATGCTTGTTGAAATAATTAAACCGTAACTCATCACCAATGTGTGTCAAAAAATCTGTGTATGGATTTAAGAGGACAAGGATACTGACAATCATCGTGAGCTGCAGTTCTTGAATGTCAAAATCATTGTGTGCATCTTATAGCTCTAGTATGATTTCCTAAAATTGCTATTGACTCTCGATCAAAACAAGAATCTAGCATGAAAATGGTTTATTAAAATGTCCCAAATGATTCTGATATACCTGTCTGATTCTATAATGAATCGTTCCAGAAATGATAAAATTAACTTGAAGTAGTGCTATCCATGAAGTAAAATCGGTTAGATGTACTCTAATAGGTTTAATTCCATCTCGAATAAAAAAAATATGTCCTGTTTTGTTTTAAATTTCAAAGTGTTTTTCAAAATTTTGTTTTCTAGTAATTTGTTACGTAGATGTCAGACTCTACAACTAGACAGAATCTATGAATCACTCACTCAAAAAGGGTCACGTCTGAGATGACCAAAATGTTCAAAATAAAAATGAGTCACGTCTGAGGTGACCAGTCCATTTTTTTTAAATTAAAAGGATCATGTCTAAGGTGATCAAATGGTGTTAGAAGGTCATAATGTTTATCAAATGTTATCATTTTTAAGGGTTTGAAAGTGTGTAAGGTTAAACTCATAAGTATGGTCCAATCGCACGATTGGATCACAAGTATGGTCCAATCACATGATTGGATCATAAGTATGGGCCAATCGCATGATTGAACCATAAGTATGAGCCAGTCAGACGATTGGACCATGAGTATGGAACAACCATGCGATTGGACTACAAGACTGAACCAATCACACGAGTGGATCAAGGAGTATGAGCTAGTCGCACGATTGAACCCCAGTCGCATGTCTAAAGCATGAGTATAGGCTCAGTCGTACGATTGGAGCAGGCGTATGGGTCCAGTCGTACGATTGAACATTAAGACAATATAAAAGAAGGGGGAGTCAGTCGCATTTCTCACCACCCCCAAATCATTCAAAATATGCTCATACGTAGAAACCCTGCCAAACAGTGACTCAACCGCATGGCCCAACCCACGACTAAGTTCTGTCGCAAGCTCAATTGCACGACTGAACTCAGCTGCATGCTCAATCGCACGACTGAACTCAGTTACAGGCTTAATCGCACGACTAAACTCAGTCGTATGGTTCAATTGCACAATTGAACCAAACTAATATCAAGAAAATTTAATTTCCATCAGTTATCTCTTATGCACAAATCTAATGTTTATGTGTCTTGTGTTATAGCAACATGACTGATAGGTGGACTATCAACACCAAACACAACATCTGTGCTCGCTTGGATGCCACCAATCGGAATGCTACCGAGTTTGCTGGTATAACTGCTTTTCTTAAGAGATAGAGGATCTTCAAAGCTATTTCGACACCATGCACACCTTACAAATCCATCCTGCAGGCTTTCTGGGAAAGTGCCAGGGTTGACCGGTCCGTTGAGCCACATTGTATACGGAGCTCTATTTTTGGTCAAGAGATAGAGATCACTGAGGATGACTTGAGACGGGTCTTAGGTCAGGGTGAAGTCGGAACCCACCCAACTAAGCTACATCCCTTCACGGTCTGGGGATGCTTTTTGAGGATTAAGTATGCCGCTGACATAAATGTCGGTGTACTTAACAAGAGTGACATGTTCCCACAATTCAAATACTTGGCACATGTGATCTTGAAGTGTATAGCCTCCAGGCGTGGAGGATTTGACTAGCTCTCCGACCAAATCCAGAATGCAATTGTTGCACTGGTATTGAACCATATGTTCAGTTTCTCCCGCATGATCTTCTCTTACCTGGTCGAGAACCTTGAGGCTAAAGGCAAGGAAGGCTACTGCATGTACCCACGTTTCTTACAGCTTATTATAGACGAGAAGCTTCCTTCGCTGCCAAAGGAGAGAGATGATGTGGTGGTGCTTGAGGTGATGGATGATACCACCTTAGGCAGGATGAGAGTATACAAGGGGAAGCAGGTGAAGCCTACTGTTAGGAGATTGTTTGGGCACTTGGCCCGAGAAGACTATGCGGCACCTACTAGGAGGAAGTGGCTTAACGATGATAGTGACTTCGACGTCGAGCCCAATCAGGCACCCACTGAAGAAGACGACGACGACGATGATGACCAAGGTCAGGGTGGTGATGCACCTGGTGAAACTAAAGGGGTTGCCTTCCACCAAAGCTTCTTAGTTGATCAGGATGAGGAGTCAGATGAAGAGCCTCTGGTACGGACGGTTGGGAGTCGGGTCGTGGCCACTAAGAGAGGGCTTAGGGCGGTTGGTGGACGCCATGCTGAGTCTAGGGGTGATGCTGCTGATGTCACAGATCCTTCTTACACCCTGGACCAACCCAACAGCCAAGGGGGAGCGCCTCTAGCAAAGGGCTCCAGGAGGAAGAGGATGGCCCAACCTTACAAGACTAAGAGCAAAAAGCCGAGATTCACCTTGGTTACTTCTTCTGACACTACCGCCACTATCACACCCACCACTGCAGCCCCCACAACTACCACAGCTACCACCACTACCACTGCTACCACCACTACCACAACTACCACCACAACCACACCTCCTATCATCAACCCCAAAGCTACTACTACCACCACCACTCCACCCACTACTTGTATCTCTTATCCCTCCACCATTACCATCACCACTCCACCACATCCCACACACATTCCATCTCCCATATTTACCACTTCTACCACCACTAGTCACCAAGCGGGTCTTTCCACACACACTCCATTCACCACCGGACCCTCTCTACCATACATCGGGTTAGAGGAAAAGCTGGCTAACCTCAACAAAACTGTGCTTAGGCTACTTGCCACTGATGAGCTTAGGGCTTCTTAGTTACACAAGATGATGGAGGTGAATGCAGCTCAAGCTCAAAAGATCAGGGAGCTTAGTGAGAAGAGTGACTTGTGTGAGAGAGCTCTAAGCTAAGCCCACCATGCACTTACTAGTCAAAATGAGGTTGGTGTTGGCTTCGGTGAAGAGATTGAGGAGCTTGAGAAGAAGAATAAGAAGATATTGCTAAAGCTGAAAGGGTCAAAGAGTGAGCCTCTAAAGAACAAGGATGGTGATGCTGGTGATGATGATGATGATGATGATGATGATGAGAATGAAGATGATTCTGGAAAAAATGTTGAGGAGGGAAGAACGAGCGGAAAAGATCAAGAGGATGATGATGATCAGGAAGGTGGTGCATCAGCATCAGCCTCACATCCTCAAGCTCAAGAGAGGCGAACTAAAAGAAACCAAGATCAAGGAGCCTCATCCTCCACTCTTCCTGCTAAATAACCTACAATTCAAGACAAAAGTAATAGTTAGATATATTTGTATTTAGAAACTTTTGTATTTGAATTATATTACATTAATGTAACTAATTATCATGTTTGTTTGTTTATGGTTAAATGCTTTATATGATGACTTATATGTGTTGTGCTTAATGACTAATCAAAATGATGAAGCTCTACAAACAGACGAATACGATGTCCAACCCTTAAGCAGGTCAAGAATCAATTAACCATGATTCTTGATGTGCAAGGGATAGTCAGAAGGTCAGTGAGCTACACTCCCGAAGAAGGAGAAATCATTCATGATCTGATCGATGACCAGCTAGTTAAGATATTCTAACTTAATCCTGACGAAATTGTCAAAGATGCTCCAGAAGTCGATGTTCTGAGTGATGAGGGGCTACAGGATGTAAATGAGATTGAGATTAAGGATATTACAGCTGAGCACTATCCAGAGTACGCTGACCACGAAGGAAATGTTATACCCAATTTGGGTGATACTTTTGGCAGTGCTACATTTGAGAATCTGGATGAAGTGGAGAAAGAAAAGGAGAAAGTAGAAAGCTCGGCCCAAGCTTCGGACGCCAATGTCGAACTGAAGAAAGCTGAACAGGGCGGCTTGTTTTGCTGAAATGAAGTCCCAGCGCGCACCTACAAAGTTGAATGCCTACACCAAACTGT
>BJCM01065980.1:0-10050 GCA_018326385.1 Flaveria bidentis | reverse complement strand
TATATATATATATATATATATATATGTAAATGAACACTCATATTTGTAAAGCTATTTTTAGTTTTACACATAATAGTTACTATGAATTTATACATGTAAAAGTTATAGTATTAATCATCATTTTTAACACTCACATATGCAAAACCTAAAACTTTAATAAGAGATAGGGAGACAATAAATAAATATTTAATTATTTAAATATTGATTTATATAGTTTTTATTATTAATTTAATTTCATAAAGGTAATATTATATTTCATAATTGGGTATTAAATGGTTTCTTTAATTTACTCCCTTTATTCAAGGTAATTAAACAATGCTAACTATTGATTTATATAGTTTTTATTATTAATTTAATTTCATAAAGGGTAATATTGTATTTTATAATTGGGTATTAAATGGTTTCCTTAATTTACTCCATTTATTCAAAGTAATTAAACAAAATCCAAAATTGACCAAGATTGCGGGAATAAAAAAAGGAAACTCATTCTTCAATCATCATCTTCAACATCAATTCTCAAAATCAAGATTGTTTAGATCACCAAATCAAAATCGATTAATCACCTTCAACTCGCTCTGCGAAAACAATCTGGTATACATATTCAGTGATTCATTTACCCTCAAATCAAACTCTTTAAACCAACTCGTTTGATCATATTATGTTCCGATCGAATCCACACCTTCCAACCAAACGAGATTGATTACTAGTGGCTTCTCAAGATCAATACAAAAAATAAAGATGATGATTTCGTACATTTCTAGAAGATGAAAATGAAGACGATGAAGATGAATTGAAGATGGATGATGACGATGATGAATATGATGATAACCGTGTAAATGGTTTCGATATTGATCCTTTTGAAAATGACGATGATAATGAAGATGTTGCCTTTCATGAAGTAGTTTTCTTGATAATTCTAAAAAAGGTTTTGTTAATCATGTATGATTTTGGTTTTAATTATGCAGAAAATCATAAATTTATGAAGTTGTACAACTTACAAATCTTTTACAGACTTACTTATATGTAAACTATGTGTAAATTTGTTTACATATACGTAAATGACAAGTCTGATTTTTTATTATGTATATGTAAATCATGGTTATATGAAAAGAAATTTAGTTATTCGTTTTACTTTGATTGTGTAAATTTGTTTACATATATGTAAAATTGATATACTAACATGTAACCAAACAGAATAATGACAACAAATATATTTTAAAATACACTAATTTATGAATATGTTAATTGCTTAAGTTTGTTATATATCTACAAAGCTGACATATATATGTCGTGTTATCATCTTTTAAGATATAATATCAATTTTCCAGTCATGCACCAAGTTGATTTGATGAAAAATAAATTATAAATTTACAATGTTGCTTTTAAATTGGTTGTAGGAACTGTAATATGAAAACTATTTTACTACACAAATTTACATATACGTAAACACTTGTATTTCTTTGTTAACATATATCGTACATTTAGTTTTGATATTGGTACAATATCACGATAATGTTTTAACTTACATATATATGTGATATGCAAACTAATAACATATATTTTGAAAACTATACTGTTAACATATGTATATTTCTGGAGACGGGAGATGAGAGAGGAGAGACAAAAAGGAGTGAAGATAGAGAATTAACTAATGAATTAACAACTAATTGAAGAGAGAGAAAAATTAAATTTACTATAATACATTTTTTATTGAATTAAACTCATTTAATTAAATTGATATTTACACTTTTTACCGTATTTAATCACAACCATTGATCAAGTTAATCAATGGTTAATAATAGTTCTTGTAGTTCTTAATTTATAATGAGTTTTGTAGAGAACCTGACCACACATATATATATATATATATATATATATATATATATATATATATATATATATATATATATATATAATGTAGGTTATCTTAAGAACCACATTTTTTTGTAAGAATTCTCCATACAAATCACGTGATATTTCTCCCTTATTTTTAAAGCGTTCATAACTTTTTTTCATGATATCATTTTTTCAAAAAAATTCACCATAAAATTCAGTATTTTTTATCTTTCCAACACCTACTATATTGATATACTTTTAAAAAATCATTCACCCGTTATTTACATGTGTAAATCTAGCTATACACATGTGTAATACTAGATTTACACATATGTAAATCTGGTATTATACACGTGTAAAACAAATTTCGTAAAAAAGAGAATTTTTTTAATCTTATATATATATATATATATATATATATTATTTGTTTTATGAAAGAGGATAACTAGGGAAACATTTTTGTTCTTTTACTTTTATATTTTTATGATTTTTTTCATTTTATAATTTTTTTATTATGTATTTGTTAATTATCATTTTGTCATTGAAAACTAGTGGCTGATATTGGTTCCTAGACTTATTAAAAAAATGAGCTCTCATTTGATCTCTTTCAGGTATATATATTATATTTACTACTACAGAAACAGTTATTTCCTATGGATTTTTTGTTATGAAAAATATTTATAGCAAATTTGTTAAGGAGTAGCTACGGATTTGCTATGACTATATTTTGCTATGATTAACTACAGATATACTGTAGCAAGCTGTGTCCGTAGCAAATCCATAAGTAAATTTAATCAAAATTGATAAAATTAATATATTAAAAAACAAATTAATAAAATTCATAGCAAATCCGTAGTAAAACCAATAATTAAATTTTAGGGAAAAAAATTAATAATTAGTCTAGAAAAACACATAGCAAAATTCATAGCAAGAATAAGAAATACATTTTAAAAAATTATTTTAATAAAATTTGTAGGAAGATCCGTAGCAAAAGTGAAACATATGTCTTTAAATAACGAATAAAAAAGTTCTTCGTGAATTTCGTAATAAAGTCCATAGCAAAATGAAAATTCCAAAATGTAATTAACAATAAATATCCATATCGTAGCAAAATTCGTAGCAAATCAAGAAAATAAATTTTAAAATAATTTAACGTAGACGTCATAGCAAAATTCGTAGCAAATCAAATATTCATAGTAGAACGAATAAAATAAATATAGAAAAAGTATAATATGTAATAAATCCTTAGTAAAGTTCTTGATAATAAAAATGGTAATTTTAATAAAAATAAACAGAAGTTTTTATTACAAGTTCAACAAAACTATAACAAATATAATTAAATTAGCACTAATATTGATCAATATGATCAATTAATAAAAATTAATGTAAATTATAAATAATTAGTATCAATTATCATCAATTAAAGAAAACTAAGTGGTTAGTGATAAAGAAAATTAAGTTGTTAGGAATTGACATAATTAGAGTGAATGAGGGTCGATATATAATAGTCAACTAAAAACAAATAATATTGATCAAATATGGATAATTAAGGTTAATAATAGTCAATCATCACCAATTAGGAAAATAGTGATTAGGAAATTATGTCAATGAATTTAATATCTATTGATTAGGAAAATAGTTGCAATTAAAGTTAATTAGTTAAAAATAAGATTGATCAAGACAAATTAAGATTAATATTAATTATGTTTAATAATTAGGAATAAGTATGAGCAATTAGTTCATATTACTTAGTCATAGTTTATGGTCACATATAGTAAAATATGGTTACATATAATAAGCCATGATTAATGATAGTTGAATATCATTGCATCGTCTAGCCTATTATGACTCATTATACACTATTATAACTTATTGTGAATCATTATGACTTATCACGACCCATTATGACAATCATATATGATGTGATATGGTACGTTAGGTCAAAATAGTTCAAATGGTTAAGACTTGATTAGTCATAATGGTTCACGGGCAAAGATAACTATTATAGGTGATATAATGGTCGGTGGCAGTAAATCCTAGTTATATATAGAGATTCATATTCACAAATGTGTATGTATGACCTACTATAACTTTTTATATGTCGCAAAGACTTATAATGACCCATTATAACATATTACAACTCATTGTGATATTACAACAGGTTAAATCAACATATCAATTCCCCCGGAAACATGATGTGTGTTCAAATATTTGTTACAGTGCAAGGTTTGATAGAATGAGGAGAAAAACTTTTTGTTAAAAAAATGTTAAGTCAACATATCAATGTAGGTCAAACCTGGGTAATAGTTATGATTAAGGGTCAAACTCAATGAATACATAAAATAATAGTCAATCAAAAGCAATGTTTTCATGATTGGATCGGAGCGACTAGTCCAACCGGTCTGAGCTATTCGGTGTTGTCGGCGGTCTAATCCACCCTTGTTCGTTTGTCTTTAGGAAACCGGCCGGTTGGAGGCGATTTTGTGGTCGA
The DNA here is from genome assembly GCA_018326385.1 of Flaveria bidentis. Taxonomy (NCBI): domain Eukaryota; kingdom Viridiplantae; phylum Streptophyta; class Magnoliopsida; order Asterales; family Asteraceae; genus Flaveria; species Flaveria bidentis. Next base: position 5,723 of record BJCM01065980.1, on the reverse strand, counting down.
ACCGTGATTCGGTGAAACGGTTGGCTCGGATCTGAACATGAAATGTTAGAGACTAGCGTCAAAGATCTGAATGGAAAAGGCTCGAGCTTCAAAAATGGCGGACGCCAAAGCTCTGCAGCACAGCGGACGCCAGAGCTGCTGCATATCGCGAACGCCAGAACTGCTGCAAGCCTGCAACAATGCCGAAAAATCAGGGCTGCTACAACTTCAGTGAAGACTTTTCCATAAGGATTTGAAATGGTACGGTTGTTTTATTCTTGCTCAGAGGAGACACCAGAGAAGAACGGAAATGGTGGAGATGGTATAGGGATGGTAGAAGATGATGTTAGAATTATGAAAGAGAAAGTTGAATGTTATAATTATCTTTCAAAATTTTACAGCTACCTATTATTATTATTATTATTATTATTATTATTATTATTATTATTATTATTATTATTATTATTATTATATAAAATTATATTTTGTAATCCAAACAAGTGACTATTGGCTAATATTTATTCTGACTAACAATTTCGTCGGTATAAATGACAATTTTTGATTTTGTTACTCATAACAGTACTAGTTTAACTATTTGTTAACTCTTTTATTTTGATGATATGGCACCTCATGATGTGGCATGTGACATGTCATATTACATATTTATAATAAAAAATATATATACATCACTAAATTTTTTATGTCTCTTTATCTACGAGTGACATCATTTGATACGTTATCAAAAACCAACGGAGTTAACGAAGAGTAATACTAAAACTGTTATTAATAACAAAATTAAATGTTAAAAAACATATATATATATATATATATTAAAGAAATCGGGATGTTTATCCCTGTATATACACGTTCACTTCTGATGATCATGAACCGGTCGCTTCTCATCAACCGTCCTCGACGAGGTAATTCAAATTGTTCTTCGATTTGTTGTTTGTTAATGGGAATTAAAGTGTGTTGCAATGAATTAGGCACAAGTCAATTAATGGTGGGAAGATTTGTATTGGGTAATTGAGGCCTATAGCGAGAAATTCAATTGTTGAAATATGTAAGTTCATGAAGGGCTATACTAAAACTTTGATGTTCATAAAGCCATTCCATCTTGCCAAAGAGATAGGGTGTCATAAAGTTTCAGAATCATGTACATATGTCTAACTAAGAGATAGACTGAAAAATGAGATTTTATAATGGTGGATTTTGAATGTTTAATTTACTCCCCCTGTGGTACCTAGGCCTCCCAAGTGCTCAAAAGAACATATTTTAATTCCTTACTTAAATGAACAAATTATACTTTTAAATTAGATGTTAAGCATAAGTTATAAGTTTAATATGGAATCAATTATCTTACAGTAGTATTCAATCCAAATAAGAACAATAACTTAGTAATTATATGTATAGCGGATAGGGCTGTTCAAAAAGCTCGCGGCTCGTGGCTTGCTCGGAGCTCGCTCGGAAAAAGCTCGAAAAAAGCTCGCTCGAATCGGCTTGATTTATAAATGAGCCAAGCCGAGCCAGCTCGAATTGTAAACGAGCCGAGTCCGAGCCAAGGGTGGCTCTCTCATTGGCTCTTCTAAATTAAATATAACTTTTAATATGTAATATATATATATATATATATATATATATAATTTTTATATAATGTTAGTTGTTTTGGGCTTGTCAACCTGTTTTGTATATGGTTGAATTTGACTGGACCTTAAGATGTTAAACTGATTTTTAATATGTTTTTGAACTATGCGTTCATATTTGGACTATTGAACTTTGAGAGATGTGTATTAAATTCTCTTTCTAAAACCGAGCCAAACAAAACCGAGCCGAACCAGCTCGGTTAAAAACCAAGCCGAGTTCGAGCTCAACTTTTAGCTCGGTTGTAAATCCGAGCCGAGCCGAGCTGGCTCGGTTTATAATTCGAGTCGAGTCCGAGCTTATTCTGGCTCGGCTCGGCTCGGCTCATGAACAGCCCTAATAGCGGAATCAATTCAAGGCTATTTTTCAAAACGATTGGTATTACTTTGTTAGATATTCATTTCTTTAAAAAAGGTTGTTTCTATGGGTCGAACGGGTCGCTTCAAATAGCATGCAAGACCTTCTCTGTTCATCTTTCTGTGTTTTGTAAATAAGAAATGTTAAGCATAAGTTATAGCATAATATGTAACAAATCATCATGCAGTAGTATTCAACCCAAAAGAGAACAATAACTTAGTAACTGTATGTATATCAGAATCAACTCAGGGCTATATTTTAAAACAATTGGTATTATTATGTTAGATATTCATTTCTCTAAAAAAGTTTCTTTCTATGATTTAGTTCAAATGGGTTGAACGGGTCGCTTCGAATGGCCTGCTAGACCTTCTTTATTCATCTTTCTTTGTTTTGTAAATAAGAAATGTATTAAATATGACCTATAAGACTATTAAAAACCAATGAGATGGTTTAAGTTAAATACAACAATTTAGGATGGTTAGAGGCTTTTGACATTTGAAATTAGAAATCTTAACTTTAATATTTGGTTTTGCTGTTTTACTAGCTTTTTGGATCCAAAACATGTGTATCTTGAGTAAGTCCAAGCATTTATGGTATCATCATATATGTTCCTTCTACATGTCAAATCTTTTAGAGTTATGAGTTTCACATATAGAATTATATAATGGGTTTCACATACTTCACAATATAGTTCAAATAATGGTCTTAAAGCTTTTAGTGTTTGAAGCCGTAGACATTGCTTCCAGGTGTCTAGAAGAACAAGTTTTTTTAATGCATACAACTGTTGGATTGTTTCTATTCAAAGGTTAACATTCCCACTGTAATATTACTACTTTTATAGTCATAATATTAGCATTAAGTCTTATAAAATTAAAATATGGACAGAAAAAATGTTAACCGGTCAACTAAAACCCCTGTCATTTTTTGCCTACACTTAAAATGAACTATTGCATCCATAAATTCTATGGTGATATTATTAGGCCTCAGCAAGTTAGGATATATGATGATATATATTACGTTAAGCAACGAAATTATCTACCGTACATAAACGCATAAGCCTAAAAATATAAGAACTTTTAGTTGAGTATGTTTCTTTAAACTGTTTGATGTTGAATATGTTTTTAGCAGATGTTAGTGTCTGATGAATAAGAATAACTTTATTAATTTACTTGTCATGACTCAAATATACTTTTGTAGCCTTCCATTCTACGTATTAGGATGTTTTTTTTCACTACACATTGTTAAAAATGGTGAATCATTCTTTTTTACTGCATATCTTTTTTACTGCATAAGGAACTATTGAATTTATCTGCTATATTTGTTATGACTTTGAACAAATTTATAATTACTCAATAACTTATGCTCTATAATATTTTTATGACACTAAATATATATATTTTAACCATTCAGTTTTGAAAATTTTCATAAAATTTTTATTGCATAATTCCCAAACAATGATAATAATGACCGTTAGTTTTTGTATGTTTGTTGTTAACTACAATTTTGTAATGACTTTGAACTTTTAGGGTTGACATTGACTATATGTGTCATGGAATGGTACACTAATCGAAGTTGGATGTATAAGATGACCAATAGTGATGGATTTATTAATATGGAATACTGTGAGAACTTGAATAAGTGGTTAGACTTTGTTTATTTTAATGAATTAGTTATAGATCGAAGGGTGACTAAGCGTGGTAAGATAGTACTTGACATCAAATGTCCTTGTTTAAGATGTCAAAATGCCTCCTTCAGGGATAGAGAAACCGTTCAAAAACACTTGCTTATGAAAGGTTTCATGTCTGATTACTACACATGGTGTGAACACGGTAAATCTTCCATTCGTGAGGTAGGAGAATCTTCTACTACAAGGGAAGTTGCTTCTGTTGATGATGATAATGGTTGTAGACGTATGGTGTTGGATAACATGTATCCATCCGGTTATACAACATCCCTACACTCAAATATAGATTCTACAACTTTTGAAGGACATGTACCTAATCCAGAAGCAAAAGAATTTTATGACATGCTAAAAGCTTCCTATGAGCCTTTGTGGGAGGGGGAGAAGGTTACAGATTGTTCAAAGTTACAAGCCCCCACGAGCTTTTTGAATTGGAAATCACTTTACAATGTATCTACCGAATGTTACAACCATAACATTACCATGGTTAAAGCAATGATGCCTAAAGAGAACAAGCTTCCAGAAAGCTTTCATGATAGAAAGAACAGCCTAGAAAAGCTTAGTCTTCCTAAAGAAAGGACTGATGTTTGCCAAAATCATTGCATGCTATTTTACAAGGAAGACCGAGCATTAACACAATGTAAATGGTGTGGGGAATCTCGTTACAAGAGTGGTCAAACACAAGGTTCTTACTTATATATTGCTTAACTGTTAAGAGCTTCACGAAGCAGTTATGTCCTTTGATGAATATTTGAGAGCTTCATTCCCAAACTATGACCAAGCAACACTTGAAAAAAAAGAAAGACAGTTCATTTGCTAAATGGTTGCAACTTCATGTAAGCATAACTCTAAAAAACTTATATTATATATTATAAATTTATATTATTATAAACATGTTAACATAAATATATTAATGTAGGTCATCAATGACCCTCAGAAAAACATTTGAGGGATATAGCACAAGGGCCTCTCACTTATGTTCAATCACACAAGGGCTATTTGGTTAATGGTTACAAGTTTCACACACAACCCGCTTACCAAGGACAGGTCACCCAAAATAGTGGTGTGTGTGTGTGAAAGTGGCTTCTTATAATGAAAATGAAAGTGACTACTATGGATTGTTGGATGAGATCCTAGAGGTTGAACACCATACTACCTTAGGAAGTTGTGTTGTTGTTGTGTTCAAATGCACTTGGTTTGATCCTATAAAAAGTGTGAGGGTGGACCAAAAGACTAATATGGTTGATGTTAAACCCAAGGCAATAAGATGTGTTGATGACCCGTTTATCCTAGCATCTCAAGCACAACAAGTGTATTATACACCATATCCTTCAAAAGAAAAAGGATTCAAAGACTGGTGGGATGTTTGTAAAACAACACCAAGGGGGGTTTATGAACTAGCTGAAGACGCTAGTGAAGCAAGTGATGAAGATAATGAAGATGATGAGTATGTCTTTCAAGATAATGAAAGGTTAGTATGTATGTCAAGTGCACTTGATGATGATTTGCTCCCTGTTACTCATGTACAAGAAGAGATAGTCGAAGAGGTTAATGATACAAATGATGATGATGAAGTAGAAGTTGAGTTTGAAGACACTGATACAGATGATGACGATGTAAAAGAATATAAAGATTCAGATTAGTTGGTTAGTTGTTAGTAATATTTATAAGATATAATATAATGATTAACGTTTTTATTAAAGTTTTATATTATGATTATTGCTAACAATATGTAAGGCCCCGTTCCCGGAGACCTCACAGTTGGTCATTCACAATTATAATCACATAAAACATTTTAAGCTTACAAATTTAAGCGGCGGAATTAATTTTAACAAAAGCCATTCATCTCATTATAAACACTGTTGTTAAGCAATACACCTTGGTTTAATCAGTTTACAAAAGGATAGTTTAACTGCATTACAAAACAACAGCGATTTCTATTAAGAATGGATGTCACTCTTGCCCCGCCGAGTAGCTTCCCCCGCGTGCCATCCTCAGCAACAAATTACCTGCCAACTGAAAATGTATAAAAGTCAGCGTTGCTGAGTGAGTTCTAGTTTTAAAA